>JAXQKK010000039.1:0-200317 GCA_037042445.1 Hansenula sp. Y91-04 | reverse complement strand
AGCATAAAGTAAATTTGAATATAGTATAATTTAGGCTAAATAGGCTTAATTAGGTAAAATTGATATAGGAACATTTATATGAAGATGAACGCTGAAAAAAAAAAAAAAAAAAAAAAAAAAAAAAAAAAAAATTCGGGCATATAAGTGCGTTATCTTGACATATTTGTTTATAATTATGAAGCTGTTAGTGGGATGTATCCATTATACCTCTTCTGGGGCACTCCCAGTGTCTTCTGATGGTACTGATTTCCAAAATCCAGTTTCTATCTTCAATGATTGAATATATCCACCAAATAAACACAAAACAGCAGCTACGAATGCACAACCACCACCAACAAATAAACCTACTGGGACATCAGGTTGTCTAGATGTTGGGAACAATAAAAGTGGAGTCCAAGCTGCAAATGCTTCATGAATAGCAGACATTGCACCTGTAACAAAAGCTCTTTTAACTGGATCACCTAATAATGATTCATTTGACCAATCCCATGATAATGGACCATTTGGTGATCTGGTTCCTAAAAGATAATACAATGCCCATCTTTTGGATTTTATCTTGGGATGAACAGGAACGGCACCTAATGCTATTAAGTTGGCACCAAACAAGAGATTAATGAAAGATAACACTGGGTATCTAAGTCCTCCCAAAAGATTGTCTGAAATATAACATGCAACAAAATCTGATACAATGGAAACACCATTCAATCCAGTTGGGTAGTTATTAATCTGTGGAACTGTAAATTCAGTATGATCATCTGTGTTGTAGGATTTAAACCATAAGTTGAAACCATCGGTAGCATCAGCACCGATACCTGATATAGTGAAAAATATAACAAAGAAATATACATGCCAAGTTGAAAACCAATTGATTATATTATGGGTTGTGAATTTTACTTTAGTTATTTTAGCTTCTTGTGGAAGACGTTTTTTAGCCAATTTAACTTCATCTTCATTAAAGACCCAATTTGCCTTTTGATTTCTTGGGAAATCAGGTAAGAAAAAATAAGTAAGTATACCCAATGGAACAGTAATTATACCATCAATGATAAATAACCATCTCCAACCAGCCATACCGTGAACACCACTCAATCTCGTATATGCTGCAGATTGTAAATATCCACTAAACATAGGACCTAATTGTGTAGAGATATGCAACACTGCACTTCTTTTAGCCAATTCATTCTTTCTATAACAAGAACATATCAAATACATTAATGATGGATATGTAGCACTTTCGAAAAAACCAACGAAAAATCTTGCAGCATACATATGTTTCTCGTGTTGAAATGAAGCAGATGCAAAAGTTACAATCCCCCATAAAACCTCTATTGAACTTAATAAAATATGAGGCTTGATTTTTGAAATCAATACATTAGTGGGAATTTGGCCAATACAATATCCGACACCATATAATAATTTAGCATAGTTAAGCTCATTGCCATATAGGCTTAATTCTTCTTTCATACCGGATACAAAAGCATTACTGAGATTGGATTGATCTAAAGCCTTGGTGAAAACCATCGCACATGCAATGAATAAAAGAGTCACATCTAATTTGAATAGATACCATCTTTCAAATTTTGGTTTATCAAATGAATCCCAAATTTTACCTTTCCATGTTGAAGGTTTAACATCGATGTATTCTTCTTCGTCAATTGAGACATCATCTTTAAGTTCATTGGAGACATCATAATTTGTTTTGTCATCCTTCAGGTCTTCATCACTTACAGGTTCATCTTGGACCCGTATTGTGCCCTTCTCGTCCACCAGTGACATTGTTATTACTGAGAGAAAAATTCCAACAAGCCAAGGGTCTTGACCTCAAGGTACCTTTTATACCCCAAGCCATGCAAGATATAAAGTGTGGACTTTGAAAAGAGAAAGTTTCAAGATGTAGATTTTTTGCTGATAACTGTTAAAGCCATACCTATTCACTTTTAAGATGATGAGTACCTGCAAGGGAAAGCCACTGTTAGAGAAAATATATTTACGCAGTATGTTCAAACTTCACACTTATATGATTGAGCTTCAATCAAGCATTTTTGCAGTTAGAAAATTAGGACCCTTGGGTTTTGAGGAAAGGACCCATAAGCTCTCAGCTCATTAGTAGAAGCCTCTCGTATATCCCGAGCCATCACAGTTGTAACATTGACGTAGTGAGCAATGAGTTCCTCACAGGATCCACTCATTTTTAAATAATAAATCAGCACAGCCTTCTTTCTTCATCAACAGTATCTTTAATCGCTAGTCGTATCATTGAACCTTCATTGAGCTTTTCTACAGTTAAACAATTCACTTAAAGGAACTTAAGCGCAAAATCAGCCACTTTATTTAGTTCGATACCGCACATAATAATATAGATAAATAATACCACTAGATCAAACTCTCCACACAATAAAGATCACTTATATACGGTTCTAAGACTGTACATACTCTTGTATTATTTTATAACAAAATAGAGCTCTCACTTATTCATCAACACTTTTCTATATATTCGCGGTTTTTAAGGTACACTCCGAATGACACCACTAAACAACTCCGTGATAAAGTAAGGAGTTTACACAATTCTATACTTTATCTACTTGGAATTCAAACACTAAATAATGACAGGCTTAGTAAAGCGTCCTTTCAAAATCACTCTTGATGATTCTTCTACTGTTAAAATAGTTGCTTCAGGTACTTCTACTAATGATACAGATACAACAACAATATTTGTCAATTTTGGTGTCATGGATGAATTCATAAAACCTAATGCAACCACTCGTATCCAACTTAATGCCAAACCAGAGTACACTGATCTTGAAAACTGTTTTTATAAAATAGAAGTTGATGTTGATCAACAAATTTCAGTCTCTTCTGATACAGTGGATGCTTCAGGGAAAAATTGCTTTGTTGATTTCAAGTTTGCTAAAGATGGTTCAGTGGAAATATTAGGTTATAGAACAATCCATCTTCCATCTAAATCAGATAATCAGATAATACTATCCCCCAATCAACTGCTGCAAGCAATTCTGAAGAACCTGAGACACCAGGTTCTAGTATTGATGAACCTTTCCAGGAACTAAATTTGGAAAACTCTTTTGAGTTTGGCCCACAGATGGATATCAAGAGAATTAGTACAATGATTGTCACTACACCAATCGAAATTAAGTGTGATTATGCAAGTACTTATAATAAGAGATTCCACAACGACAGTACCACCACTAAAGTTGAAAGAATATATGTCTATAGACCATTCTCAAAAGTTCAGCCTTTTATTCTAGTCAAGTGATAGATCATCATCACTTTATTGTTAAATAATTGACTCAGATGAAATTATTATAAACGAATTATCCTTTTTTCGGTAGAATATTGTATATTATGTTATCACTAGGCTAGCCTATTAGTACAGATTGAACGTGTCAATAAACTTAATGTATGTGCTCTCATTATCATTATCAGTAGCTTAAGACTTTTATGTCTATATGGCAACAAAGTAAAAAAGTTATTCTAGTGCACTGTGTCTTATATGTTATCATGTTATCATGTTATGCATAGTAGCTGTGCAAAATTCAGTTCTTTGAATTAATATAAAAAGTCTAGATGCCTTAAAGTGGAGGTTCCACAGGTTCAATAGGTTCCAGCCAGATAATGTCTGCTTGACTAAAATTCATGATAAAGATTTAAACAAGCAAAGGTTCTTTATCAGCAGCAATTATAATGAAATTGGTAATCAAACTTTTGATTCAGTCAGCCATCCGGGTATAAAAAGTCCATATTTATCTTTCTTTTAGTTTGCATCGTCACAATTGCACACCTGGATCCTACTTATATCAGCTAATCTGACTTGGCTTCAATCAATTAATCCCAGACTTTACTGTTCAAATCTCAGAATAATGTCCTCAGAAGTTTCACGTCCTTTCAAAATCACTATTGATGATCATACAACAGTGAAGGTATGTCTCTTGGGGTCATCACCTTCTGATGAAAATCATACATCCATATTTGTTAGCTTTGGTGTTCCAGAGGAATTTATCAAACCAAAAACTTCTACTTCTATTCACTTTGAAATGGACGGTGAGTACCCTGAGCCAGAAAACTGTTTTTATAAAATAGATGCAGATCTGAATCAAAAGATTTCTATTCGTTCAGAGGCTACAGATATCTCAGGAAAAGGTTCTTTTGTTGACTTTAAATTTGCTGAAAATGGTTCAGTCGATATTTTGGACTTCAGAGAAATTATTCTTTCAAACTCTTCAGCTACTGATGAAGCAAGTGATTTAGAAAGTGTTGAAACGCCAACACTCAGTAGTGATGAGTCCAATCTCGAGGCGGGAAATTATTATAAATTTGGCCCACACATGGATATCAAAAGAAAAAGCACAATATTATATGCCAATATACCAGTTTATAATGTTAAGTGCAGTTATTATAATGGAAGTGATCACAAAGAACCAAATGCTTCTGCCAAAATTGAAAGAGTATTTGTCTATAGACCATTCTCAAAAATTCAATCTTTTATTTTGGTTAAATGATTAATATTTGACGTTATATTCCAATATATCTCGCAGTTGATGATCGTTACATCATGCTGAAATTCTCTTATATTGATGATTAAATATTCATGAGGTCAATCTAAATAAATATCATGAGATTGGTTATAGTGATGGTGTTTAATATGCAATATCAGAATATATTATTTATAATTTTTAGGACGGTGCGCGTGCACTTGGAGTTTTTTTAACTAATATTCATGTTCACTAATTTTAATACTTAAGTACTAATATATTATTAATTTTAATTATGGCTTGATCGAGCTTGACTCTTACTGTAGTTTCCTGAACGTTATGCACCATAATTTCATTATACTTATTTTGATTTGGGAGCATTTGAAATAAGTAATTCCACTACAGCTAATGCAATTATTCGTTGTTATTCCTTCCCGGTTTATCAAATGATTATATCGTTATTGTCCAACACAATTACCTTCTGTCAGCAATTCTGAGTTTTAACTACATCTGAACCAAGACTTCAAACTTATCAGTAATACTATACCACTAGTACATACTTTAATGGACGTAAAATTCGGATAAGATCAAGAATATAAGAGACAAAGATTTTGGACTCTGTACTGCTTCTAATGTGTCAATAAACAAAAGCTCATAATGAAAAAATTTTAATGAAATATTGAAGTCTCCAAACCTCTCGTTATGAATTTAATAAGAGGATGTGGTTTTGCTTATATGGTTTGTACTGAAGAGCTGTTACAAGTTGAACTAACTTGAATTATCAGTCCGTAAGGTAGAACCATTTATGATGATCTGGAATTTGATAATACTGGGGGAGTTTCTTTATGGTTGCATGAGATGCATTTTTATGATAATATGTGAGCCTTGTGCGAATAGATAAGTTTGAAACAAGCCTGAGTACATGGTTATTTTGATATCTATGCAAAACTACTTTTAGTATCAACTTTAAGATCTAGCAATAAATATAAAAGGGGAATTGATCTACTTGGTACGTTTTGAGCAGAATTTATTATGTATATATTATTATTCTTCAGCAGTATAATATTCAGCTTAAGATATATTTATAAGGTTCTTTTATTGCCAGCTATTTGTTTATAACTTTTTAGCTATAACTGATTTACCTTTAACTAATTATGACAACCAAAAATTGTTCATCTTACAAAAAAATGTCTTGCTCAGCTGATACAAAATACCCTCCATTTAATATCCTTGTTGATCGTGCTTCCACTGTTAAAATAGTTTTATACGGTATTGAATCTACTGATATAAAATATACAACTACATTTGTTAATTTTGGTATCTCAGATAAATATATTCAGCCCAAAACTCAGACTTCAATTAACTTTGAAAAATACGAAGAGTACAACGAGCCAACGAACTGTAACTATCATATAGCTGTCCATCCTTATCAAACAGTCTCCATGTACTCAGAGGATAGAGATGTATCAGGAAATCAAGCTTTTGTTGATTTAAAATTTGCTCCAAATGGTTCAGTGATAATTTTGGATTACAGAGAAATTGATCTTCCAGATATCCCAGACTCATCGAGTGAGGATTCCACAGGTGATTTAAACGACACTGAGGTGTCAACACCTAGTATCATAGACACTCTGGCGATAGTGTTAGCTCTGAAACAGACTCTGTTGATAATTTTAGCTCTGATTTTCTTCAATTTGGTCCACGAGTGGATATTAAGAGAAATGTTGTCTTGTTCGAAGATTATCACTTTAAAAACCGCAAAGTTACAATTGAAAAGACGCTTATCTATAGACCCTTCTCAAGAGCTATGCCTTTTATTTTTAGTAGTAATGTATAAGGAACATGGTTATGATATTACTGGCAGCTAGAGGTCAAGGTATTCATCAAGAGAGTAATGTTTTTATCTTCTACTATTTTTTGTTGGAAAATATGGAAGCTTATTCGGTGTTCCCTGAAAACTTATTTAGTTCAATTTTAATGCAAGATCTCTACTTTCATTAAATTTTACTTGTAGTGTGATTGAGTATGTAATTTCACATAGTACAGCAGTACAGCTTTGTTATGCTATAATGAGACATAGAGTTCAATTCTACTTTCCAATTGTTACAAAGAAAACAAAAGGTAACCTGAGATTTATCAGATAAAATAACTTTTATAAAGCTTTTGGATAATGTTCTTTAGTCTTTGTTGCCATATAATCACCTTTTGTTCCGCCAACTTCCTTTTTATAATTATCAATTAATCCATTAGCATCAACTGGTTTCCTATTTTGGTTGAACTTGAACTTAGCTTCCGTTTTTTCAATTTCAATCTCTATACCAACAATATTTTTAAGCATTATATCAATATATGAATCTGGAGCGTGTGATAATTTCCATTTTGATTGATATTCTTCACCTTCTGGTCTTTTATCTTCCTCTTGATCAGTTAAATTATTCAACAACGTCATTAACCATTCTTTATCTTCTATAATCTTTGGTACTCCATATACATTAACAGCTGCAAAATCCCATGTTGGAACAGATTTATGATTTTCATGTTTTGTAGGATACCATGACGGTGAGACATAACTATCTGTACTCTTAAAGGCAACAAGACATTGATATTTTGTAGCTTTCAAGATTGGAACTTGTTCGTTCTCTTTAGCTAAATGACCAACTAAATACTTCTTACCAGTATATTCATCATGTCTTACAATAAATGGCATATGTGTTATAGTATATGTTGGAGCACCAAAAATACCCTTTTCAACATAGATTAAAGCACCAAGTGGGAATTGATTAATAATCTCGAGTTGTTTCTCTAAATCGTTAACTTCGAAATGCTTTGGAATATACATATTGAGAATTGTTTGTTCTTTGGTAGTAGTTTAGTATAGTCTTTTGAGTTTTCAGCGAATTAGATGAGTCTTATATATGATTATGATTCATCTTACAGTTTCCTAATCTAATTAAGTCCCGCTCAACGTTGACAATCTCTAAACTTCCATTTTTGGTTACACATTAATGGAAGCTATATAATCCGTTTTTTGTGCCTAATATCTATAGCTTTATGGGATTTATAACTAGTTGAAAGAGCTTAGAGACTACCCATTGTATAACTTAACGGTTTCCCAGTTCCGGAGACACTAGTATTAGAATTGCTAACTTCTTCACGGAGTTGTAGATTGAGTGTCTTATTTCTCAATTAATCTTTGGAACTCATTATAAGTATAACCTATTAATATTATCTAGAATTAAAGATCATAAATCCATCACAAATCATCAATTGGTCTCTCTTCTTTATAAACAAAAGCTACAACTATTCTTTATCTGCCATCACAATACGTGCCCCTTTTCCCTTATCTTATCAAGCTTATGTAATCAGTATAACTTTTACTATAAGAACAATTGATTTAATATTAACGACAGATTGCCTTGTCTTTGTTTGATAATTTTTAGAACAAAGTTAGTTGAGTAGCAGAAAATAAGTCATTTGGAGATACTGATATTTAATGAGGTGTAGAGCAAGATAATGTTAGGTTCATCTACTATATTGACACGATAAATATTAGTACCCTTTGACACCTTTCCATGTTTCATCTTGTTACAATTAAGTGTGATCCATAAAACTCTTGAACATTGTAATATTATAAATATCCATAATTCTTATCTCTATTGTTTCATCTTGTAACAAATTATTTTGCCATAATTTGGACTTTATTGTATAGCTCAGTTTGCATATATAAGACCATCTAGAATTTAAACATGTACAGGCCAGCACATTTCAACCCCCTTTTTGATAACCGTATGATATCACAATTTGTTATACATTTATTCATCCTTATAAGTATAAGAAAAGGGATTAATCTTATATATTTCTTTACTATTATTGTTTATTTGGGATAAGAGTTGGTAATAATCATGACTTCAATCTTCTATTCTAGCTCCTCAGAGTTAACTACTCCGTATGAAACAGAATCAGAAGATAGTGATTATGAAGAAGTTACAACAAGTTCAGATTCATCTTCAAATTTAACTAGATCTTCCACTAATGATTCAATTGATATAATTACACCTTCACAAATTTTTGGTGGTTCAGGGGCTGATATGTTAAGTAGTTTATTACAAAGAACTTCATTAAGTCCAAAAGTTTTAAAATCTTTAGATAGTGGTGAACAAAAAGCTAATAATAGTGGTGTTGCAACTCCTCAATTATTTACTTTAGAGGAAGCTGCCAAAATTTTAGCTGCTCAAAGACAATCTGGTCAACATGAAAAAATAATTAATAGAGTTACAAAAGTTTTAAAAGCAAATGAAGACAAGATCAATTCTGATCCAAAAGATTTTGGTTTTAAATTTATGTCTGTTTGTATATCTTGTGCATTTGGTGGTCGTAAAGGTCTTGCAAGATATGATAAACGTTTAGATGAATTTGATATTTCTTCAGTTGTTCCTCAGATGGCTGACTTTGCTAATGGAAATGAAGAACTTAATGTTTCAATGGCTTGTTATATTGGTCATATTTTACTTTATTATTGGGATGATGAATCGGTTCGTAATGTTATGATTCGAAGATTTGGTCCTTTAGATCAAGTCGTTAAGGGGAAACATAACATTACAAGAGAACTTGGAGGGAAACATTTATGGGCTCCAAAGACTAGAACTATTTATTCACCTACGAAATCTTCAATTTTAGAAGCTTATGAAAATAGATTTCAAAAAGATCCTGAAAATTTTGAAAAAATTATGATTTTATCTGGTATTGAATTATAATTAATTATAGAAGCAGTATGTATGTATTTTTTTGATGACGTCTATACACACAAATATATCTTCAAATCTGAAGACATATATATATATATATATATATATATATATATGGACGTTTTTGAATACTACACAAAGTGTGGTTTTAAAAGGTTTTGCAAAGAATTGCATTTAACCTTGAAAGTTTTGATATAAACTATCATGACTTTATTAAAAAAGTTTACCTGAAGAATCAGGGGCTTGACCATTGAAATCAAACGATTTACAATGGATAAAACACTTCAGGATATATAATGTACCCTGAAGTATGTGTGTTAGACTAACAAAAAAATACAGCATATGGAATCTTCTACAAAAGATTTATCTCACTTGATCCATTTATTATTTCCTACTTGGAGAAATTTTATTTTCTAATTCATGACGTTTTCTTTTCAATTCTTCAATTTCTTCTTGATTCAAACCATCATTTTTATTTTGTCTTTGAACGTATCCTACACTTGATTGATAACCATCCCATTGAATTTTTTGTCTCTTTGTTGAATCTCTATCTTTAGGTTTGAATAAATTTTTAATATTTTGTGCAACTTCACTTGTTGAAAGATTAGAATTTTTAATCTTACTCTCATAGTTTAATTTTTCTTGTTTATATTTTGGATCTCTTAATAATATTTGAATATGTTTTTCAAAATTAGCTTCAGGTATAAGTTTCCCCGTTATTGGACATTCAATTAATTTTTCTCCTTTATCTTTACTACCATGTTTTAATCTTGTTTCACCATATGATCTTAATTTTATTGGTGGTGCAGATGTATTTTGTGATGTACTCTCTAAGGGTGTAACTGATGGAATGGAAATTTCTTTAGATTTTTCCTCTAAGGATCTATATTGTAAATCAGCAATTGTAAGAGGTAATGGGAATTCTGTATGTGAATCTAATTCTGTTATATCTATAGTCTCCACTATTATAAAATCTTGCCAATCTATAGAGGCATATTTTAATTTCTTTGCCTCTTCAATTTCTTTTAATTTTGCACTATTTACTTTATTCAATTCATTAAATTTTGCTCTCTTGTATGATTCTGCCAAAACATCATGATCTAGATCAATCTCCTCTTTGTTATTTACAAGTTTCCTATATTGTTTTAAATATGTTAAAAATAATTGATGAAATGAATGACTATCATTAAGGAAACTAAATTGAGCAGTTTGATCTTTATACTTATTTTTAATCTGATTGATGTAATTTTCACCATTTTTGGCAACGAATAATGCAGTTAATTTAATAATTTCTAAATCTTTTGAAGTAATTGGTGGTAATTTTGTAATGAAATCTAATTCTACTGGTGGTTCCAATATCTCTTGTTTTATCTCTTCTTCTTTTGTCTCACCATTTTCTGTCGCATCATTGATGAATGATTCAATATTTTCCAACAGAAACGTATAATACTTGTTATATGGATCATTCTTATTCACAAATGTGAATTTGTTGTTATTTGATTCATTCTCTAATATTTTAGTTTCAAACTCTTTCCCATTTCTATGAACATATGTAGCTGTTTTCAAAATAATTTCCTTTATAGCTGGAGGTGGGATGATAACATCTTCCGGGATATCCACCGTAGTCATCTCTAAATCCACAGCTAAGTCTAATAAACCTCTGTAGAATCAAATTATACGCTATAATCTTTAAACAAAGTTGATTTTTCATTTTGCCATTTAAAAAAAAAGATAAACATCTTTAATAGGAAATACACCCAATCAGGAAAGATTATGCTACACTGGCTGCACATACTCGGTTATATCAATTCAGCAAGAACAACCACTGATAAATCCTCCTTTCCAACACGTTTAGTTGATTAATTCATATCAGATATCTCTTAATCAATCAATCCAACAAACTTCCCAAAAGTCCGAACAAGTGATTATTTTGGATCTCGTTGTGTCTTTTTTCGGTCTCTATGGGAGTTAATTTTTATCATAAAAAAAAAAATATTAATATTTGAACTATCTAGAAGGCAATTACGTTACAATAAAGAAGAAAGCTCAACATATAATAATGATACTCATAAAGTGCTTGCTGGTAATATTTCTCACCGTGTCGTCGTCATTAGCGAGAAACGTTGGTCAATGTAACAAGATCATGGCCCCTGATGCCCCAGGAGAACGAGCATTCATTAACATTACCGCACTTCAGGAGACGAGTCTGCTGGTGTTCCACGTTACAGATATCGAAAAGACAAACATCCCATTATATTTTAATGATAAGACAAAGTTATTGAATACAGAAGATGGGTTCTATCTTTGTACAAAAGAATTGTTTAATGATGGTCATTGTACAAATGTTGGTGAATTTGTTATCAGATATGAAAATGGAGGTCCACAAGAGGAAATTATTAATAAAACTTTACAAAAGGGGGATACAATAAGTTATAATGTCACAGATACTGGTGTTTATTGCATATATACCCATGAAGATCATGGTGAAGGAGTTTCTTATAAAATTGTTCAACCATATGGTAATTTATCAATAGATGCAGCTCAAGAATTTGATGTTTTATTATTTGTTTTATTACCTTTAGATTTTGCAATTTTAATATTTTGGGGGTTTAGATATTGGAAAGTTTTGAAAAAAATACCGAAAGAAGATAGACAAATTGAAACTTCACTTATTGGATTAACATTTGGAAATTTTTTATATCATGATAATAAAAGAACTATATTAAATTATTTAAATAAAAATGATGTTTCAAATTCCATTGAAATTTGGTCAATATTATTCAGACTTGGAGGATTTTTTGGGATTTTTACAATGATTAGCATTTTTTGGTTTTTTTATTTATGGACTCAAAGTCCTCAGGGGAAATCTATTGTTAAAACTGCAGGTCCAGGAACTGGTAAATTTATAAGATTCTTGTTAACTTTATATGCTATATCTTCAGGTTTTTTTTCAATTTTCCCAACTAAAGATTCAACACCAGAATTTTTAATTTCATTTATCCCGTTGTTCCATTATGGTGAAAAATTCATTAAATTTTTAATTTGGTTAACATTAATCCTTGGATTAAATCGTACAGTGGCCAAAGCTTCAGATCATAAAGCGAAAAGAAAATTCGAATTATCAAGACAACTTACAATTTCTATACCTTTAATAATGGTTTTCACTTCAATTTTTTGTCAATTTGTTATAAGTTTTGATACATTTGCACGTACTTTAAAGAAGAGTCAATCTAATGAATCAGTCATTGTGAATGCTTTAGAAAATACAGTTCATTATGGGTTTGTTTTCGGATTGGTTATTAATTTGGGTTATTTCATACTTCCTTTGATAATTATTGGATTGATATATATCTGGAAAATTGATTTGAATCAAGAAAGATCTTTACCTGATGTTGGTGAGATTGAATTGAGTCAATTCCTTGAAGACGATGAAGATAAGCGTCAATTATAATGTGTTAATGATTTTATGGAAAACGGTTGATTTAATATGTTTAGTACTTATTGTAGATATTAGTCTTAGTAATCGCATATCGTAAAAATACGCGGTCAATAGAATGCAGTACCTATTTTGTGAAAAAGTCAAGCTTAACTCATGAATTTGAGTAATGAAATGATGAATTATATTACTATGTAAGGTGACTAGTCGAGAGGTACCATGATAGAGTAATCTCATTTCTATAAAAATCTCTATATAAAAAAAATCGTTTTATGTCGATTTCTCTGTTATTCGAAAATCTCAATGCGGTGATCTACAGCGTTTGAACGCAGGCCCGAAACTTCGACAAGATTTGTTTATATAAAAAGGGAGTCATCCATAAATTACAAGGAGAGAAGGTAACCTTCTAGACCATCAATGAAGTTATCAACTACAATCAGTCTGTTGGCATTGGCTTCTCTTGGTCTAGCTGGAAAACAGTTTAAACTATGTAGAGATTTTGATTCTCTAGGTGGAACTTATGACACACAGATTCCAGGTTTGAACATCACTGTTAAAGAAGAGGCAAGTTTGTTGGTGTATCCTTTAAAAGACGTACCGTTGACAAACATTCCTGTGGGTTTTGGTAAGAGTTATAATTTGAAAGATAATGATGATGGTTTTACAATATGTGATGATCAAATGGTTTTTAAAAGTGATTGTTCTGCAGTTGGAGAATATTCATTAAAGGCTCCTATATCTAGTTCAATACTAAATGTTTTCGCACAACCTGGTTTCGAAACTTTTTATCCAATTCATGAACCAGGTATTTATTGTGTTATTGTTGTTCATGAACATCCAGATGATTGTGTCTCTGTAAAATTTCTCCAACCATATGGTATCTTACCAGTTGAATCGTTTTGGAAAATGATGGTCTTTAAGAAATTTATTATTCCAATAGACTTTTTATTAGCCCTATTTGCAATCACCAAACTTATTCAAGTAAAGTTAAACAGACGCAAGGCTTTATCATATTTGGGGAGAAACATTTGTACATTCATCATTCTTAATGCTGGTTATAAACTCATCTATACATTCCAATTAATATTCTTGAATGCAAATGATATTCATTGGATAAGCTTTATTATAATAACTACACTTAATTGTGTATGGATCTATTGTCTGGACATGTTCATAGAACAACTATATTATTTCTCTCAAGGTTATGGAGGTTTATTATATGATGAAATAAGTACCATAACCCTTAAATTTAGAATCATTGGTCAAATTTACTCGGGAGTCGGTAGATTTGTTGATATAACGGTAATTTATAGTGAAATTGATGTTATTATAAATAAAATCCTCAATCTCATTGGTGCATCAAGTTTTATGGCGATGTATATCATATATTTCAAGTCTTCAAAAGAATCACTTGAAAAGATTGAAGATGGGGAATTGAAAAGAAAATATAACGTCATAAGAACAGTGGCAGTCGTTGTACCAATTATATCATCATTAGTATCAGTGTTGACGATTATTGGCAAATATTTTGCTTCTTCAGATATTCTGGAGAGAACAGCTTCTGTTAATCATATATTTGGCACTTCATTGGAACTAGAAAACCTTCGTTTGATTGAAGCTTTACTAGAAAACTTGATTTCATTTTCTTGGACAATTATTTCCTTTACATTGGTTGTTATCTGGAGAAAAGATTTGAAAACTGATAACTTTAACCAATATAATGACCCTGAAAAAGTTGAATAGGATGAATAGGCTATAAACTGGAGGTACGTGTTGAGTCTAAAGTTTAAGACTCTGTTTTTTTAATGTTTACGAGTGTTTTTAGTGTTACATCATGTACTTTTAATCGTAAAATTCCAGCTAATCAGGACTCAGTACCACTAGCATTTGATTATTTTTAGAAGTATAGTGAAAGGTTGCACCTATTCAAATGACCTCTAGCCTCTCCCTTTATCCTTCATGATTACCTGTCAATGTATTCTTTGCAGTATGAGCTGATACGAATGTAAGCTTAAGCCAGCTTATACTTTTTTCTTTTTTAATTAGGCATCTATTTTCTTTTTCGCAGCCCGTCAGTAGTGGAAAATGGGCCAGTGATGGGACTCTCTCCATTAATGAGTTGTCTCTCTTTGAACACTTTTATCAATTATATCCATATATAACATTACTATCAATCAGTCTATTATCCTATATATGTATAACAATATGTATAACAACCCATCATTCATCATTTGTACCTTTATCGGTTAATTAACTTTACGTTTTTCAGAGCCAAGTAAAAATTAACTCATCTCGGAATAATGAGCCCATATGTGTATTTTTAACTCAAAATTAACAACCAAAAGAGTATTAATAAATACTCCCCCATATATATTAATTTAGTCTATGAGTACCCTTTTCTTTACTGGCTATATAGACCCACATGACACCATAACTATTTAAGGAACCTTTCCAAAAGTTCAGTTTTTTCGTTTGACTGCGGTCGGGCAAGCTTACGCAGACTTGCATAATTTGTACTAATTTGTAACTTTTTCTTAAATATAAAAAGGTTCGCCCTTTAAAACAATAACCTTCATGACGGGGGCTTGTTATACTCAACAACAACAACAATTATGAAAGTGACAACTTCAATTAGTGTCTTAGCATTAGCTTCTATGGTTATTGCTGGGAAACAATTCCAATTCTGTAGAGATTTTGATGGTCCAACTGTTCATCAAAGACAAGTTCCAGGTTTTGATATTACTATTGATCAAGATACAACTTTACTTGCATTCCGTTTGAAAGATTTACCATATACAAATATTCCATTCACTTATGATGCTGATTATGATTTAGAACAAAATGATGATGGGTTTAAAGTTTGTACTGAAGAAATGATGACAAAAGGTGAATGTGAAGCTGTTGGTGAATTTACAATCAAGATAAAAGGGGATGAATCTCAAATTTCAAGTCCATTAATGAGTGTTTTCGCAGGTGCTTCTTCTAATATTTTTTATCCAATAGATGAATCTGGTATCTATTGTGTTATTGGTGTTCATGAATATCCAGATATTTGTGTTCATACAAAATTTATTCAACCTAATGGATCTTTACCAGTTTATCACTATTGGAAAATGATTGTTTTAAGTCATTTAATAAATCCAATAGATTTCTTAATTGCCCTGTTTGCTATAACAAAATTAATCAGGGCAAAATTGGATAAAACTGCTCAACCTATTTCAATGTTCGGAAGAAATATTTATGCTTTTGCAATTACAAATGCTATTCATAAATTTTGTGAAATGAATGATTTAAAAATAGCTAATGACGCTGATGGTGGGGTTTTGGGGTTTTGGAGTTTTATTTCTGAGTTTGTCAGTAATACTTTTGCACTTGGTTCTTTTGGATTTATGGTTAATATTCTTTACAGCTTTTCCGTTGGTAATGGAGGATTATTGTACAGTGATGCGGTAAAACCATCAAAAAAATATTTCTTTTTCATCATTCTTTACATGACTATGATGCAACAGATAAAAACATATAGGGTCAATGGTCTTGATAAAGAAAACTATTTCTTTGCAACTATGCAACTTATTTCTAGTTTATCAGTTATTGGACTATTTGTTATTTTGTTCAAATCTTCCAAGGCAACACTTAACAAAATTGAAGATCAAAAAATAAAGAGAAGTTATAAAATTTCAAGAAATTTGGTTATATTCACTCCAATTTTGTTATCTTTAATTTCAGCAATTTCCTTATCTATTTGGAGTTATAAATCAGCTGAAAAAATTGTCAAGGAAGGGTCAAATTTGGATCTTGTATTGGAAAGTGTATTCATCAATGCACTTGAAAACAATACTCATCATCGTTTCATTTGGACTTTACTTGATAGTTTATCATATTTCAACTTCACAATCATCTCTTTAGGATTTTTGATTATTTGGAGATCACAACTTGCTGTTAACGAAGATGATTCTGAAGATGGAAAAATTGAACTTGTTGAAGAATTCTTTGATGAAAAACATTAATGCCTAGCTATGTTCCCTATATTAAATATTTATGATTATGATACTATAACAATTAACAAATCTGTAGTCAAATAATCTTGTACTCTTAAATGTATATAGCTATTTCTTCAATCACGTGAAAAATCACATGACGTAAAATGAAAGCGTTCAATAAATAGCCGAACAGAGCGGTACAAAAACCATTAATCTTTCTTCTTTGAGACTTGAAGAGCTATCAATTGATCTCTTCTACACTTTTGAATAAGTGTAGTTCCCAGGTATCAATGCTAATATCCACAGTGTTATATTTATTATCAATCATACAAGTGATTAGATGCAATAAACTACAGATTAATGAATACGTCTCAGAAGTTTGTTCATTTGTTGATAATTCAATTGAAATTAATATAGATGATGCATATGATGATTTTTCAACTCCATATTTGATATTCCATTATAGAGATACTTTGGTTTCTAATATCCCCGGTTTTAAGAATCATACTTTTGATACTCTCCCACAATGTAATATTGAAGACAATTGTGATGGATATAGAGTAGAGTTCAATTCTGATGATCATGACCCGATAGCTAATGGTAGATTAGATTTGAAAAGAAAAACAGCTGTTTATGAAGTCACTAATAGAGGGTTTTATTGTGTTTATTTTGATGCAAATGCAAATTATAAAGGTTCTATTGAATTCCAAAATTCATTTGGTGAATTGGATATTGATGATTATACAAGATTAAACTTGTTTTCAAAGATAATTATGCCTCCATATGTTTTAATCCTACTTGGTTTATTATTCATCAAGTTCCCAAAGAGACTTAAATGGTTTTTAGGATTTATGGTCTGGATCAAATTTATAAAAGTTGCTTCATTACTACTAATTTTAAACCATGGGGTTAACGTTGGAACATGGCTCTTCAATCTGGTGCTCAACAACATTTTAACCAGTTTGATTTTGGGGTATATCATTCTTTGGATCTTGTATCATTCTGTGGGATTTAAAGTTATTGAAGATGAATCCATGATTGATAAAAATATAAAGATCTCAGAATACATTGTCTTATCATTTGTCGTTTTAAGAGTTTTGAACGGAATATATCTCAATCACTCCCTTATTCCATTTTATAATTTACATTTTGACTCAATAAGACGATTCTTATTACTACTTCAATATATCCCATATATCTTGATTTATGTTAGTGTTGTTTTTGAATTTATCACATTACAGAAAAACTTTCAAATTCCGGACCCAAGAGTGATTCAATCTTTTAACGTTTTGACAATTTCACCAATCATTATTGTTGTTGTCCAAACAGCTTTAACAGTCACCACTATTCACAGAGCTACACCACAGTTTTATGATTTTTACTTTAAGGATCCAGGCGTTATAGCACTCACTGTGTTTCCAGAAATCACAGTCATCATCAGTCTTTTCAACTTGTGCTTCATATGGAGACCAAGAAAATACCAAAGCTTAGGAAACTCAGTTGAGGATGCTATTGAACTAGAAGATATCTAATAGGTACTCATTTCTATTGTGCTGCCATAACCGGTTTTTTTTTTGTGTCAAAAATCAGATCTCATAATAACAACAATAATAAATAGCCGCCAAATCACCCAATTCACTTCTTTTACTACTTTCTAATATAATGCTCAATACTTTCTGGCGGTAATGATTCAATCACAATCCATTGTTCTGGTTCTAGCTGTGTTGATCGCTTTTGTCAATGCTCATAGCTTCAAATTCACCCATTTATCTGGTCCGAAAAATCTGTTCATTTGCTTCGAGATCTATAGATGTCCATGTGGAAAGTGACAATCCAGAATTCACCACTCCATTCATACTTTTCCATCATATAGACGTCTTAACCTCTAATATTCCTGATTTTGTTCATTTCAATGGTGGAAATTTACAAAAATGCTCAGATCTTCAAAATAACAATACATGCCAGTCAAGTGAAGGATTTTTCGTACAATTTGATCAAGATGTTATATATGGTCACGATGAAGTAATTAATGCTTTTTTCAATCAAGATATAACTAGAGTACATTATGAGGTTGCTAACAAGGGTTTATATTGTCTTTATATCGATACAACTCAACCTTATAATGGTCAAATTACTTTCACAACAAGCCGCAATCGGTACCTCAGTCGTGACATAGAGATACGACTAAGTTTTAGTCTTTTTGGTGGGATATTGTATTTTATCCTTTTCGGTGTGGGATGTGCTATTTCAATATCAGATTTAGCCTTAAAAATCAAGTTTTTAGTCTTTTTAAAGTTTTTATTAGATGGGTTCATTTATCTCTTAATAAGGACATATTTTATCAAAGGTTTTTATGTATTTCGGCTGATATTGATCAAGGATGTTATAACAAATTTTTGCATCAAACCCACCTTATTATTTCAAGTTTTTGGAGCATCAAGAGGTTATGGAGAAATTGAAACAAAAAATTGGTTTAATAGTCAAACAGTTTGGACTTCATTTTTGACTGGAGCGATTGGACTTCTTGATTTTAAAAAAGATAGGATTCAATTTCATGAACCTATTGATATTTCTTTCCATGATTTTTACTTGGGTCCAAAAAGATTATGTCTTTCTATAATAACAATTGTTTTCCATATCCTAGCTTATTTAACAATGGTGATTCAAGCATATAAATTGCAAAAACAAATCGATCTATCTAGAAGCTTCCGTTCAACATTGCTGGGTTTTGCCCTTTTACCTATTTCATACCTTCTTGCTTGTGATTTACATCACTTTGAGTATCCGAACTTCAGCCAATTTTCAGCTTATGAACAATCTTACAACTCATATGAACAGAGATCAACGTCGTTATTGGAACGCACATACCTGTTTTATATTTCTTTTTGTTTGTTTTTCGGGACTGATCCTTTAATTTAGAAAACCTGAAGGATCATCTTTTATAGCTCTAATTAGTTTACAAATAAATGAGGTTATTAAGTATTAGCTCTTTTATATAGTGAAAAGGTTAATTTATAGAACGTTTTCGCGGAAATGTCAATTTCGCGAATTAATCGTAAAAATGTTGAAAAAAAGCATCAAACATCAACGACATTTACAATAGAGAAATAACTTGAATTAATAAAGTAACAATGCCATTAGTAAAATCAGCTGATGTTTTCATAGAGAGATCTCTTCATCTATTAGAGGTGAATCCTACATCCACACGTATTTCCATAACGTATGGTTCAGAATCAAAGAAACAATCCAAAAGAAAACATTCTAAAATAACAAAACCAGAAACTGAAAATAGATCTTTCGTTTCATTCAAGACATTTGATCCAATATCTGGACAATTACATAAATTGAAAACTTTTAAAACAAAAGAATTATCAAAATTATTAACTGCATTGGGACCTCATGGAGTTGTTATTACAAAACCTACTAAAAATATTGATTTAAAAGAACAAATTACAATTAAAGGTTTTAGTACAATTTTAGCAAATACTGAAATTAAAGAAGATATAGAACCTGAAGTGGAAAAATCTAAAAATTCTGAACAACAACAACAACCTACTGGATCATCATCAAAGAAGAATAAAAAAAAGAAAGGAAAGCGTTAGGTATTCGCTTATATTTTGTATATTAATGATTAATTTAATGAGGATGCTACTACAGAATTTTAATGTAATTAAAGAATAGTACATTGAACTAAATACATTGGGTGGGTATCAGGGTATCACAATGGGGGTATAAGTAAACTATTTTTTCCCCTTCTTTTTATTCTTCTTTTTCTTCTTCTTATTCTTATTCTTTTTAGATGAAGATGGTGTAGATGATTTTATAGTTGCGCCTGGTTCTGGTGTAACTTCTGGTGTTGATTCTGGTGATTCATCATTATCATCAGCCTCTTCCCCTTCATCATCTGCTTCATCTTGTTGTTCAACTTCTGTGGATTGACTAGCTTCTTGCTGTGGATTTATTGGTTCATTGATGTCAATTTGTTTTGAAGGTTCTTTAGGTTCTTCTTGTTCAACTAATTCGTCGGTTTTATCAATAGGTCTTGGAGTTGGTTCAGAACTTAAAGCTAATGGATCATAATGATTATTTTGTTGATCAAATGTAGATGATCTTCTTTCATATAATCTTTCTCTAATTTCATCAATACCAGAATCAACTTCAGGTATATCATTAACAATTTCTTGTTTTGGTTCATCACTATAACTTGGTGGACTACTTATAACTTTTGAAGGTTTTGGTTCTGGTTCAATATTATTACGACCTAATAAAGCAGATGGTCCGAAAAATGTTTCCTCTTCTGAAGGATAATTTGGAGGAAGTTCTTCACCTTTATCTAAAACTGTATCATTAATAATTTCTTTACCATATGCTGGCGGTATTCCAATAGTACCGAAAACACTGCCAAACCCCCATTTTTTAACATTAGCTTCAATAAATACAAACCCTATTTGTCCTAAATTAACATTAAGTTTAGCTGGACCTTGTGATCCAATAATTGGGAAAAGATCCATTCTTACACCATGAACAGCTTCTAAAAGTTTTTTACCATTATGTGTAAAGAAAATTGTACCTGATCTTGGTTTGAAACCCACACCTAGGACATCACCTTCAATCAATTTTGTCCATATTTGTGGTGAATAAAAAGGTTGATTTATACGTACTGTACCATTTGATTCATAAGCTATTGAATATTTGTTATAACCTGGTAATCTAAAACCAGGATATGGTTTTGTAGCAACTCCAATTGCAAGATCTGAACCTTGTGGGAATTCATATAATTTAACTTCAAAATAAACTGTATCATTATCATGTACAGGTAATGGATAATTAAGAATTGCAGAATTAGGTTCAGTTGAAGTGAATCTGACATCTAATTTATCTTCAATTATGACTGAGGGGATGGATGATGATAATGTTGATACATTTTCTTGTTGAAATAAATAAGCTTGGATCCCACGATCCACTATATATTCTTTTTCCTCTTCAGTTAATGTAGCACCAATTGGATTTGTCTGTGGAGGATTTGATTCTTGATAATTTTTACCATCAAAATAATTTTGTCTTTCCAATTCCGTAAATTTTGGTAAATGTTCAGCTTCATCATTTAATCTATTTTCTTCATCATCAAATTCTCCTGGAATATTGAAATTTGAACCTAAAAATATTGAACCACCATTGTTAAAGAATGAGAAATATAAGGTCAACACCAATAGAGTCAAGAACAACACTCCTAATCCAGTAGACAATCCTATGATCAATGGGAGATTGAAATCAGTGTCAAAATCCTCCAATATACGGGATAACTGATCCAGTCTTAGATATTCCAAATTAAATTCGTTCAACATCGCCCTATGTTATACTTTTTGATATAGAGACCCTGAAAATTGCCTCAAGGGGAAATCCAAAGAGCAGTCTTGTCCAAACTATAACGATAACAGCACTAGCAATATAGGAGCTCCTATTGAATGAAATACCAATTTCTGACTCAAAAACAAAGCACAACCTCTTTAAAATCACGTAAATTCCTCTTTTAAAGGCTCCATTCTTTTTAAATTCTTTTAGCAGCCAAAAAAAAATCAATTGTCTCGAGTCGTGTGATGTTCAAAAAATTAAAGTATGATAAGCTACAAAAAGATTTATTAAGTGATTTAAATGCCATTTATTTTATTTATTTTATTACTCTTGATCGCTCTCCATTGCTGTTTGGTTCATGGAATTACGACGAATCACTGCTTCTTTCGCATCGTTGGCCAAATCATCGAAATCGTCAGTATCACTTTCGTATTCTTTAGAAATGGAACTCCATTCAATGTAATAACTCTTGAGGAATTTCTTTGAATTTTTCAAAAACAATGGATCAAATGGGAAATAACCTTCTAGATCCACAAATTGTTGTTTTGATAAATTCAATTGACCATTTTGTGATTGAGATCCATTATTATTATTACCAGAAATACCTTTTAATTTTTCATTTTTATTTTTTTGAATAATTGAAAAACAATATGCAACATTCTCTTGTTGAGCAATTTTAGCAAACATTAATACAACATTCTCATTACAAAATTTTAATGGATTAAATTTTGTTATAAGTATTCTTTGGAAAAATTTATCCAAACCTAATTCCCAATCATCATCTTCATTTTTCAAAATTGAATGTCTAAAGCAAAAAATATATAATAAAACTTGAAAAGTTGAATAGAAAAGTTTAAATCTCTCCATATTTATAGCACCATCAATTTCTCTTTCACGTTCTTCAACATATCTATTAAGCCAACTCATTAAATAACTTAATACAAATAAAATTTGATTTTTTTGTAAAAATTGAGCACGAGATAAATATGAACTCAAATATTGTAATGATTTAATTCTTTTTTCAATTGTTTCATTAGGTGAGAATGATAAATCTATTAATGTAACCAAAAATGAATCCATCAATTCTGGTGATCTTTGTGTAAAATAAAATAAAATAAATTGTGTAGATTTGGTATAATAAGTTGGTAATATATGTGATTTAAATAATGATGTTAATGTGTTGTATAAAATAATGCTTTGTTCTTCATCTTCTTCATTTCCTGTCTGAACTTTATATTTTTGTAAATTTTCAAATACTAATGTCAGTATATTATCCAATTTTTCAGATAAATCCTCTATATTAGCAGCTTGCATTGCATGTTCATTAATCTCTTCTTCCCCGTCAAAATCGTCATCATCATCGTCCTCGTCATCACTTTCACTATCCACTGCTTCTTCATCTTCGAAATGCACTTTACGTTCATCCTTAATCTCTTCATCATCTTCATCCTCCTCTTCATCTTCAAAATCACTATCATCATCATCTAATTCATCCAGTTCGTTCTGTAATTCAACATCAATTTGAATAGAACGTTCAATGATTAATGACCATATATTATATCTTAATTCAGTACAATAATCATTTAATTTTAATAAATTTGAAACATAATTAATTAATTCATGTTTACCATTATGTTTATTAGGGAAATTTTTAACCAAATTATTATGAACATAATGTGTAGATGTTGGTATTATATTTAAAAAAAAATTAATTAATTCATGATGATATCTTGTCTTGTGTAAAGGTAATGTTAATTGAGTAATTAATACAACTGAAACTTCATTCCACCATTTGGGTAAATATGAACATAACGTTATGATGAATTTCTTATACATTGATATTTCATAATCGTTAAATTTCCACCATTTGTTATAATTTATAATTGATATTATTAAACCTTCACATTTTTTTGAATCAAGTTTTGATATATTATTAGTTAAACTATGTAATATAATTGCAAAATTCTTGGATGAAATAGATTCTGGATTATTTTTGGGTAGTGAAATCTGATTAGCTAATGTATCCAATTGGATTGATGTTGACTAAAAGAATTGATGTTAGTAACCATTATATCAATATTGCAAAAGATAACACTTACGTTATTATCCAAGGCATCTAATGCAGACTTGATATAAGATTGATACATCTTTTGTTGAAACTCAGTGGAATTATCCTTTTGATTATTATTATTATTATTATCAATTACTGTATTTTCATTATTCTCTGTAGTTTCCACCTTTCTCCTCTTGATTATTTCATTTGCATCTTGATCTTTAGTATCCCCTTCCTCTATTTCATCTCTAGATCGCTTGAAATGGTTCTTCTGATGATCTATAGACATCATTGTTCTTTATGTACTTTCCCTAGATATTATGAATGCAAAAGACATTAATTAACTTCGTCTTTTGTTTAAAAGTTTTCTAAAGTAATTTGAAAAGTTTATAAGAGAAATTTTTTTAAATTGTAAAAAAATTTTATCTACAAGTCACGTGACCTGAAAAGAGAGATGAGATGGTAATTTTGATGGTTTTTTGGCGGAATTGGTGGATTATTTGGTTAAATAGATATTCTAGATGGATTCAGAATTATAATTAATGGGTATTAGCCAATTTAAACCACTTTCTAATCTCTTTTTGGTGTATTTCCTCTATTCATCGTCTTTTGGTGTCAAAACAGAAAAGTGACATATAACGACAAAAGAGCCAATAATAACGCTACGAATCTGCTGAAAAGACTAAATCATATAATATCGATACCAATTAATCCATCAATCCCATCAAATATCTCTTAAAATTCCTCAGACCCCTTCATTTAGTCCCTTCAAATGAATTTATTTATCCAATGTGTCCCGTTCTTCAAAAAACCATTAAAAGAGCAAAATTATCCCGAAGAAAAGTTGATTATTTAAAAAATCATTTCAATTATAAACAAA
Organism: Hansenula sp. Y91-04; assembly: GCA_037042445.1. Taxonomy (NCBI): domain Eukaryota; kingdom Fungi; phylum Ascomycota; class Saccharomycetes; order Phaffomycetales; family Wickerhamomycetaceae; genus Hansenula; species Hansenula sp. Y91-04. The sequence goes on along the minus strand of JAXQKK010000039.1, from coordinate 175,384 downwards.
AAGGCTCATAGAATCCATTGAATTGGACTTCTGATAGTGGTTTGAGAATCGTGTGAACGGACATCTGGTGGTGCTATTTTATATCATCCATATTTACTGGTCCCCCAATTGCTTGCGAAATCAGTGGCAACTAATCAAATCAATTATCAGCCTGGTGGCTCGTATAACAACAAAGAAGGATAATATTACAGATGCAATACGTTGGAAGAGCTTTTGATTCGGTATCAAAGACATGGAGTTCGATCAACCCTTCGACATTGTCCGGTGCAATTGATGTCATAGTGGTGGAGAATGATAAGGGAGAATTGAGTTGTTCACCTTTCCATGTGAGATTTGGTAAATTCCAACTTTTACGTCCTTCACAGAAAAAAGTTGATTTTATAATAAATGGGAAATTAACTAATTTACCCATGAAATTAGGTGATGGTGGTGAAGCATTCTTTGTGTTTGAAGCTTCCAAAAATGTTGATGTTCCTAGTGATATGATGACTTCACCAGTGTTATCTGCTGCTTCATCTCCTGCAAGTTCACCTCCTTCATCTCCAAAAAAGCATTCAACTTTCAATTCACTTCAAGAACCTGAATTCTTGGATATATCACAATCTTCTCCTGATCTTACAGAATTGAATCCTAAACCTGTCCCTATTCCTTTATCAAATTCAGATCCGGAACTTCCAATACATTCTTCATCATCTGGATTATCACCATTACCATCAACATCTCCAAAAGAAGTCACATTAGAGAAATTTCAAAAATTATCTAAAAAATTAACAATGATTAACATTCCAACAAAAATTGATAATAATGGTGATTTATTTTTAGATATGAATGGTTATAAATCAAATGAACAAAATACTCATGATACCGATGAATTTATTAAAAAAATCCTAACAGAAGAATTTGGTGATGAATTTGATGTATCTTCATTAGTTAAAGAAGATGAAATGGGGAATATCAAAATTTTCTCAAATGATGATCTATCACCACCATTAACATCTACAACAGATCCTCTTGGAGATATCATCTCTACAGATGATGCACAAACTTCAACAACAACTTCATCAACAAATTATGTCAAAACATTACGTCTAACATCCGATCAATTGAAATTCTTGGATTTAAAACAAGGTGAAAATGATCTTTGCTTTAGTGTTGATAAAGGTAAGGCATTAATTACTTCTAAATTATACCTTTGGAAATCAAATGTCCCTATCGTTATTTCAGATATTGATGGTACTATAACAAAATCAGATGCTCTTGGTCATGTTTTAACAATTTTAGGAAGAGATTGGACTCATCCTGGTGTTGCTAAATTATTCACAGATATTAAAAGAAATGGTTATAATATTATGTATCTTACAGCAAGATCTGTGGGACAAGCAGATTCTACAAGATCTTATCTACGAAATATTGAACAAGATGGTGATATTTTACCTTATGGACCTGTGTTATTATCACCTGATCGAACAATGGCTGCTTTGAAAAGAGAAGTTATATTGAAAAAACCTGAAGTTTTCAAAATGGCTTGTTTAAATGATATTAGAAATTTATATGCTGAACGTGATAATCCATTCTATGCAGGATTTGGTAATAGAATAACAGATGCTTTAAGTTATAGAAGTGTTAATATTCCATCTTCAAGAATCTTTACAATTAATCCCGTGGGGGAAGTTCATATGGAATTGTTGGAATTAGCAGGTTATAAAAGTTCATATGTTTATATAAATGAACTTGTTGATCATTTCTTCCCACCTGTTGATTCAGGTGATGTTAATAATGAATTTTTCACAGATGTTAATTATTGGAGAGAACCATTACCTGATTTAAGTGATTTAAGTGATGAAGAAATTGATAGTTCAAATAAAAATGAATTCAACGAATATAGGAAAAAGGAATCACAAAGAGTTGATATTGATGAGATTGATAAAAATTATAAAGAAGAGGAAGATGAAGATTACGAAGATGATGGTGATGAAGAAGAAGAAGAGAATGATGACGATGACGATTATGACGATGAAGAGGATGAAGATGACTACGACTTGACAGATCAATCAGAAGATGGTTCTTATGAAATTGATGATGAAGATTTAGATGAAGAATTATTGGAAAGTCCAAGTACTCAAAATGATGATGATGATTTAAGAAGAAAAAATTCAACACCTCATTTAAAAGGTGGATTCTTACCAATGACACCAGAAAAAAGTGGAATTTCATTAAATCAAAGTAGTGTAAATGGAATTCATTCTCCAAATAGTTTCTTAAAGGCAAGTGAATTGATGAATAAATTAAGCATAAGTGATATGAAGGCAAATCAAAAAAAATAAATGACGTTTTGTGTATAAAAAATACCCCATGCATATAATAATAATTTTGATATGAAGTACTGTAGCAATATTTTACAGCCTTTTTTATTGTTAAATTGACACTTAACGTTTTCTCTGCATAGCGCTTTTAAGGGAAATGGATTTAACGAGGGAGGTCTCCGGTATATAAAGAGGCGAATTCTTTCCTTTGTCGACTAAATATCAATATATATATATATAGAAAAGATCTATAAAAATAATAATATATATATATTAATCAATATGGTGAACACATCACTTGAAGTTTTAAGAGATTTTTGTCCTGCTAAACCAAAATATTTACCAGAAGATTATCCGGATTTAGCAGGAAAAGTTGCATTAGTGACAGGTTCAAATACTGGAGTTGGATATGAATCTGCAAAAGCTTTACTTCAACAAAATGCCTCTGTTATCTTATTGAATAGAAATAAAGAGAAAACAAATGGTGCTATTGAAAAGATCATAAATGAATTGACTGAAGTTTCAAATTTAAATGAACGGATTTTCTCTGTTATTGCAGATTTAAGTGATTTGACAACAATAAAACCAGCAGTTCAAGAAATTGAAACCTTGGGGATAGATAAGATCCATCTGGTAATCCTAAATGCTGGTGTTATGGTCCCACCTGCTGGTTCAAAGACAAAGCAAGGTTATGAATTACAAATTGGTACAAATGTTTTGGGACATCATTTACTTCAACAACTATTACATCCATTAGTATTAAATGCTGTTTCACCAAATTTTAACCCAAGAGTTATATGGTTAAGCTCTTCAGCACATCTTGTGTCATATCCTAATGGTGGTATTAAATGGGATAGTTTCAAAGATGCTAGTAAAGCTAATACCATGGAGTGTTATGGACAGTCAAAAGCTGGTGATATATATCTAGCTTATATTTATGGGAAACTTTATAAAAAAGATGGTATTATAAGTCTTTCAGTCCATCCTGGATATTTATCAAGTGAACTTCAAAGATCTATGAGTGGGTTTCAAAGATTTTTCCTCAAGGGATTATTTTATCCACCTGTTTATGGTTCATATTCTGAATTTTTTGCTGCTTTGAATCCTGAGATTACAACTGAAGATAATGGGAGATATATTGGACCATGGGGTGTATTCAAAGAGGTTAGAAGTGATGTGAATGATGGTTTTACTGATGGTACTGCTCAGAAACTCTGGGATTGGGCAACTGAAGAAGTTGAACCATATTTGTGATTTATAAACCTGACGTTGATCTATTAAATTGTTATCTCGAGAATAAAACACTCTACTGTAGAGCATATACATTGACTACATCATTGAGGACCCTGTAATAAATGTGGCTGTATACTCATATTTCAAGACACCTTCCTTGCTAATTTACTATTATGGTACCCCGGAAATAGTGAACAGTATGATGAAGATAAATTAAGATTATACAGACAAGAAAACTATAATCGTTATCGTTCTCGGATGATTGATAGTAGTAATCAACCTTAACAAAACAAATAGATTTAAAAACTCTTTTAGCCTATTTCAATAGCAAATATACCTTGTTATTCACGCTTTCGAGAAGTTAACGGACCTGGATTTAGCGGAGGGCTCCTTGATTAGAAAAAAAAGCTGACGAACGTATAAATATCGACAATTCTATCGCTTTATTTAATACCCACTGTTTGAATTCTAACTAGAACAACAAAGATGGTTTACGTTGCGTATGAATGGTTAAGGGACTTCTTCCCTCCAAAACCTAAATTCCTTCCAAAGGATTATCCAGATCTTACAGGAAAGATCACTTTAGTTACTGGTTCAAGTGCTGGTATTGGTTATGAAGTAGCAAAGGCTTTATTAAAACAAAATGCTACAGTTGTATTTGTTAATAGAAGTGTTGAAAAGACTGAAAAGGCAGTTGAAAAAATCAAACAAGAATTGGGTTCTGATGTAGAATCAAGAATTGTTTTGATTAGTGCAGATTTAAGTGATTTAACAACTATTAAACAAGCTGTTACTGATTTAAAGTCAAAAGGTATTTCAAAAATCCATTATACTCTTTTAAATGCAGGTGTTATGCAACCTCCAATTGGCTCTAAAACTAAACAAGGATTCGAATTACAAATTGGTACTAATGTCCTAGGACATCATTTATTACAAAAATTATTAACACCACTAGTGTTGAATGCTGTTGAACCAGGTTTCAACCCAAGAGTCATTTGGGTTGCATCAGCTGCTCATTTAGCATCTCCAAGTAATGGTGGTATTGATTGGGATAGTTTCCGTAATGCTTCAACTGCAAATACTACTGGTACATATGGTCAATCCAAGACTGGTAATATTTATCAAGCTTATATCTATGGTCAACAACATAAAGATATTATTAGTCTTGCCGTTCACCCTGGTTATTTGGGATCTGAATTGATGAGAAGTTATCCAGGATATCAACAGTACATTTCGAGCTTTATTTTAAGTCCACCAGTCTATGGTAGTTATTCTGAACTTTTCGGTGCATTAAGTCCATTAGTGACTATAAACGATAGTGGAAGATACATTGGTCCATGGGGTAATTTCAGGGAATTAAGAGATGATATTCAAGCTGGGTTAACTGATGGAACAGCTCAAAAGTTTTGGGATTGGGCTGACAAGGAAACTGAATCATATGCTTGATTGTTTTCTAGTTAAATTTATTTTTATTATAATTATGTTTGGATATTAGTGGTTTATATTGAATTTTTATGTTATATGAAGGACAACCGGTAATAACGTAGCTGAGTAAACTGTAGTTATACTTAAATGTATTGTTAAGATGGATCGATTAATTATCATATTATTATAATCATGATCGAAAAAATGGCCAAAAGCTGGTTTTCATACCTAATTGGAAAGAATTGCGACAAATGAATACCCAGTAATTGACTGATCTATCAGTACCTTTCCACTATTGCAAATACATACATTCTCTCCAGCTTTTTTAAGTGGACGATTTGAAGCTCTTCGGAAAGTCTTTGGAGTCCCCGAGCCTCCGTTTAGTCAATATCTATGCGTACTCATCACATTCTATTGGCCAAGTTTCTTGATTCTCTATGGAATTAGCGGGTATTGGGCTTATATTACTAATTACAATCTTGATATTATTCTGGCTGTCTTCTAATGGTAAAGTACCTTGGGTATCACTTAGAGAATAAATCTTTTTAAGTGTATGGGGATTTGACTCCAGTCGGTGAAAATGTATGGGTACTTTTCTTCATCGCTGTAAAATGGTCAGATCGCTTAAATTAGAGCTGTTTACATGATTTTTTACATTTCAAAGGGCCCTTATTTCCCTACATGTTGCATCATAAATATAATCAATGTGAAATCGTTTTAAAGCGGACATTTGGGATTTAGCGGGAGTAAAAAACGGGCCTAAAAACTTTATATAAAGTACCTATGGATCTTTAACTTTAACGGCTTTTATACATGAGCTAATTCATCAATTAAGAAGACAGTAAACAAAATGGTTAACGTATTAAAAGAATGGCTTACGGATTTATATCCCCCAAAACCTACTTATCTTGCCAAAAGATTATCCAGATCTTACTGGTAAAATCACATTAGTGACAGGTTCAAATGTTGGTATTGGTTATGAAACTGCAAAAGCATTATTGAAGCAAAATGCTACAGTTATCTTCTTTAATAGAAACCTTAAGAAATCTAAAGCTGCTGTTGAAAGAATTCAGAAGGAATTGGGCTCTAATTTGGATGATAGAATCATCTTAATCACTGCTGATCTTGGTGATTTAACAAGTATCAAACCAGCTATGGAAGAATTAAAGGCTAAAGGTATTGAAAAGCTTCATTATACAATTTTGAACGCTGGTGTTATGCAACCTCCTAATGGATAAAAAACTAAACAGGGTTTCGAATTACAAATAGGTACAAATGTACTAGGTCATCATTTATTACAAAAATTATTAAACCCACTAGTCTTGAACGCTATTGAACCAGATTTCACTCCAAGAGTCGTATGGCTCTCCTCTTCAGCTCACTTAGCTTTTCCAAAGAATGGTGGTATTGACTGGGATAGTTTCCACGATGCTTCAAATTCCTCAAGCTTACTCTCATATGGTCAGTCCAAAGCTGGTAATATCTATCAAGCTTACATTTTCGGTCAGCAAAATAAGGATGTCATTAGTATTGTAGTCCATCCAGGTTATTTAAGATCAGAGCTGTCTAGAAATTATAACATGTTCCAAAACTTCATCTTACGTTTTGTTGGTTATCCAACAGTTTTTGGAAGTTATACTGAATTATTTGCAGGTTCAAGTCCTGAAGTTACAATTAAAGATTCTGGTAGATACGTTGGACCTTGGGGTAATTTTAGAGAATTGAGAGAAGACATTCATGCTGGACTCACAGATGGTACTGCACAGAAATTCTGGGATTGGGCTGACAAAGAAGTTGAAGCTTATGCTTGAGTATTCTGTTAAAGTATACAAATAGTACCTTAGATCGGTGCTTCATAATTCCGAAGTCCGAGATGATAACTATAGTACCATTATTCAAAGCAACTTAATAAATATATAATTACTGTGACTCATCTTTGAACTGTAGTTGTTTAGTTCAATATAAAACTAGCATTTGTCAATAAGTTCCAAGACCTCCATCTTTGAGATCTTAATTTACTGAACAAAGAATGGTTTCAACTGTTTTAAAGCAAGTCTTTAGGGATCTTTGGCCCTATCCAACTACATTTCCACCAGAGAAATACCCAGATTTGACTGGTAAGATAGTGTTAATAACAGGTTGTAATACTGGTATTGGCTATGAATCAGCTAAAGCACTGTTACTGAAAAATGCAACCGTGGTATTTGTTAACAGAAATATTGAAAAATCAAAAGCTGCTATTCAGAAAATGAAAGAAGAGTTGGATGACAATACTATAGATGAAAGAATAATCCTTGTCAAGATTGATCTAATGGATTTGGAATCTATTAAACCTGCTGCTGATGAGATAAAGTCTAAGGTTGAGAAGATCCACTATACTATCCTAAATGCTGGTATTATGCAACCTTCTCCAGGTACGTTGTCTAAACAAGGCTTTGAACCTCATGTTGCCACAAATGTTCTTGGACATCAATTATTAGTCGAGCTCATACAGCCTTTGATCTCTAGTGCCATCTCTCCAGATTTTAATCCTAGAGTTATATGGTTGAGTTCAGTTGCACATTTGTCATCTCCTAAACCTCAACAGGAAAAACTTGATTATGATGTCTTCACCAAGCCAGCTACAAAGCAGTCAAATATCTATCTTTACGGTCAATCAAAAGTGGCTGCAATTTATCAAGCATACATATATGGTGAAAAATACAAAGAAGATGGAATAATCAGTATCCCAGTTCATCCAGGTTTCGTTCTGACTGATTTGACAAGAACTTTCACAACTTTCCAGAACATTTTGGTCAAAATTTTCCATTGGGCTCCTGTATATGGTTCGTATACTGAATTATTTGCAACATTACATCCTGATATCACAGTGGACTACAATAATCGTTATATTGGACCATGGGGTGTGTATCAAGAAGTGAGACCTGATGTTAAGAAGGCTTTAACTGATGGAACTGCACAAAAATTCTGGGATTGGTCTGAAGATCAAATTAAACCCTACATATGATAAACCTGAGTCTACTACATTTTTAAATAAGGTGTCAAACTAGTGTAATGAATGGCACATTATGTAGTTCAATTCCCGTTATCTCAAAAATTCCTCCATCCGGTGAAATCTGGTGCTCATACAAAAATTTCCAGGCAGTGAAAAAAGAAAGCCGTTAAGGTTCGCCAGATCTGAAGATCGAATAAACGACCGTACCTTTGAAGGGTCTAGAAGTGAGCCGAGGGTATGAGAGTGCTAGTTGGTATAAATAGCTCCATGTATTCCTGGATTCTATTATGCTGCTGAATAGTTCCCAGTCAGGGATTTGAAGGTAGTGGGAATGGTGTCGAAAACATGGGAAACAATGAAGGATTTGGTACCTCATGGACCTCATTTCCTTCCAGATGATTATCCAGATTTGAGCGAGAAAGTGGCATTGGTCACAGGTGCGAGCAGTGGTATTGGATATGAAATTTCAAAAGCTTTGTTGAAGCAAAACTGTACAGTTCTATTCTTAACAAGAGATCCAAGGAAAACTCGAAAAGCTATTGAAATCATTAAGGCTACTCTCATTAAAAGTAACTTACACTTTACTAATGATGAGCTCAACTCAAGAATCTTTGTGATTGAGATTGACTTGAATGACTTGAGAACTATCAAGCCTGCAGTTCGAGAGATCGAATATCTTGTTGATAAGATTGATTATACTTTCTTGAATGCTAGTGTTGTTAATCCATCAAATGGTTCCATGTCAAGACAAGGATATGAGTTACACATTGGTATCAACGTTCTTGGTCATCATCTTCTACAAAAATTAATCCATCCTTTGATTGAGGCAGCTGCAGAAGATCCATTCTCAAGCCCAAGAGTTATATGGGTCACTTCTTCTGCACATTGGTCTTCACCTCGAAACGGTGGTATAAAGTTCCATAAGCTGCGCGATGCTGAGAAAACAGAATCAGCAGAATCATATGGACAATCAAAAGTCTGCAACATCTATCAGGCATACATATATGGTGCACAATACCAAGATTCAAACATCATCAGCCTTGGTGTCCATCCAGGCTACCTAAGCTCTGAGATCACAAGCCACAACACAGGAATGGTGAAGAGGAAATGCAAAAACGCAGCACTCTATCATCCTCTTTATGGAGCATATACAGAATTATTTGCTGCATTGCATCCAAATATTACGACTGAAGATAATGGTCGTTACATTGGCCCTGGTGGTCAGTTTCGAGACCTGAGACCTGATATCCAGAAAGGTTTTACCAACGGAACAGCACAAAAGCTATGGAATTGGGCTGAGGATCAAGTCAAACCATATATATGAATAAACGATACGAATTTACTGATTTTATATGTTCCTTGTAATACACTTTTACTTCCTAATTAGGAAGTTGAGTTGTTGTGACAACCACAAAAACGCGATTTTTTTACAAAATGTAAACAAACCTGTTAATTCACAAAATAAAATGTGATAGAAAAAGTCAACTGAAAACAATAGGAATTAACTTGTATTTGTCCTCCCAATCCACTGATATTAGTTCATCATTTTACTATTAAGAGCACACTCAGAATTGAGATATATCCAGAATCGCTAAGCTTGACTCATCACATACACACAGACAAATATCATTAGCTATATCACAATGGATTATTCACCTACACCTAGCAAAGTGAAACCACAATATGCATTTCTAGACAACTCGATAGAGCTTGGTCGAAGTGATGCTCCAAGAGCAACGTATAAGGGATCTCCTCTGAAGTATCAAAGCCAAAATCAAAAAGACACAGAAACCTTTCATCAAAGACAGAAACAATTCTACAACAAGTATTCAGATCTGAATGGTACCCCAGATATCTTAAAAGAGAAACAAAGGGCCAGAACAGGTCAGAGTTATAATGATACAACTGCAAGATTGTTTAAAAATATCACTAATAAGGTGCCCGTTGATGATGTTGTTAAGATAAATTCAAATATGATTGAGAAAATCATTAGGGAGAATGAAAGTTTAAAAAATCAATTGAAAGAAGAAAAAAGGGAGACAGATTTGTTGAATCAATTTGCAACGGGGATTAAGGATAAGTTGGTGAAATATAAGAATTTGAATGAAACTTTGAAATCTGAGATTGAAACACTCAAAGAAGAAAAGAAAGAGATAGAAAAGAAGTTGAAGACTCAAATTACACCACCTGAAAGCCCTAAATACAATTTTAATCCTGAGAATGTTGAAGATATATTTGAATCTGATGAAAAGTCTAATGATTCATCAGAAAACGCAGCATCTTCAAAGATTGAACAGAGAATATCAAGTTTAGAGGATGAAGTTTCAAAAATAAATACAAATCAAGATGAAAAGTTTGAATATATAAAGAATGAAATTGAATTCTTGAAAAACTTGTCACTACAGGTGAAGGAATCTACTGAACCAAAAAAATCTGAAGATGAAAAAAACAAAGAAGATGAGAACATTGTTCCTAAAGAGGATGATTTGATAGTCAAGGAAAGTCTGGAGTTGAAACAATTACAAGAACAAGTTGATTTGTTTAGCAAGAAATTACAGTTAAGAGAAGAGAACAAGCTTAAAAAGTATGCTTTGAATAAAGAATTGGAGAAATTGGCCCAAAGATTACAAGAGGATGATATTCCAAAAGTCAATAACCAACGAGAAGTTGAAACACATACTCCTATTAACCAAACATCTCCATCTTCTTCAATAAAGGAGAAGGAAGCCAAGAATAAGACACCAATTCCAACAACAATTCGTGAAAGACTTCGTACAGAGTGCAATGTTTGTGAAACCACTCCAGAAACCCCAAAGCCAAGCAGCACGCCATCCAATGATAATGCCAAAGACGAAAATAGCTCCAAGGAGCATGTTCCTTCGTTTAAGATAGGGGGCACTGTCTGGTACTAGCTGTATCCATGAATAAACGATCCCATAGTGCATTTCTCCAGTCATAAACTTGTAGTACAAATCAGCTTAATATTCTCGTTCTCTATTGTTCCGGGCCGTGTTTCCACTTTGGGAAATTCCCCTTTTGGGCAATTTTCGTCGTATTTCGGTTTTTTTTATTTTTTTTGAGCTCGTTTAAATTTTTTTGGGATCGTTTGATTACAATTTGAATTCTTCTTATAAGTTGGAAAGAGTTGTTTTCTAATTGTCTCGGTACCTCCCTTTTTATTATAACCACACTCATTTGTACAGGGTCCTACAACCAACCAACCAACAAGACAAGACAAGATGGCGACTGCTTTGAGTTCCTTTAGCCAGAACATCTCGTCTTTCGAGAGTCCTGTGCTACATTCGTTACAAGAGTCCCTAACATTAGAACGTATTGTTGAATTCATAAAAACCTTATCATGGTGGAAAGTTTTCTTTACATTGATTGCAATGGGATTGGTGTATGATCAAGTGATGTATCAAGTTAGAAAAGGTACTATTGCTGGTCCTCGTTTCAAAGTTTGGCCAATTATTGGTCCATTTTTGGAAAGTTTAGATCCGAAATTTGAAGAATATAAGGCAAAATGGGATTCAGGTCCATTAAGTTGTGTTTCTATTTTCCATAAATTCGTTGTCATTGCTAGTTCAAGAGATTTAGCTAGAAAAATTTTACAAAGTCCAACTTATGTTAAACCATGTGTTGTTGATGTTGCAATTAAAATTTTAAGACCGGAAAATTGGGTCTTCCTTGATGGTAAAGCTCATGTTGATTATAGAAAATCTTTGAATGGATTATTCACAAGTAAGGCTTTATCTGCTTATTTACCTTCTCAAGAAGAAGTTATGAACAAATATTTGGATCATTTTAGAGAAATTTCAAAAGATGGTCCAACAGTTTTTTTCCATGAATTGAGAGAAATGATGTGTGGATTATCATTAAAAGCCTTTTGTGGTGATTATATCACTGAAGATCAAATCAAGAAAGTTGCTGATGATTATTATTTGGTTACTGCTGCTTTGGAATTAGTTAATTTCCCAATTATTATCCCATTCACAAAAACTTGGTATGGTAAAAGAACTGCTGATATGACTATGAAAATTTTTGCTGAATGTGCTGCTGAAGCTAAAGTTTATATCAAGAATGGTGGTAAACCAACTTGTGTTTTAGATGCTTGGATTAATGTTATGGAGGAAGCTAAAAGAGATAAATCTGATAATCCAGATGCTAAATTATTAGTTAGAGAATTTACAAACAAAGAAATTTCTGAAGCTATCTTCACTTTCTTATTTGCTTCTCAAGATGCTTCTTCATCATTAGCTTGTTGGTTATTCCAAATTGTTGCTGATAGACCAGAAGTTGCTGAAAAAATTAGACAAGAACAATTGGCTGTTCGTAATAATGATCCAAATGCTCCATTAACTTTAGAATTGATTGAAAAAATGACATACACTAACCAATGTGTTAGAGAAACTTTACGTTACAGACCCCCAGTCATTATGGTTCCATATGTTGTTAAAAAATCATTCCCAGTTGATGATAATTACTCTGCTCCAAAAGGGTCAATGGTTATTCCAACTCTTTATCCAGCTTTACATGATCCAGAAGTTTATGATGATCCAGAAGAATTCATTCCAGAACGTTGGGCCGAAGGTTCTAAAGCTTCTGAAGCTAAAAAGAACTGGTTGGTTTTCGGTACTGGTCCTCATGTTTGTTTAGGTCAAACTTATGTCTTTATGACATTCACTGCATTGCTTGGTAAAGCTATTTTATTTAACGACTTGAACCATCAAGTCACCCCATTGTCTGAAGAGATTAGAGTCTTTGCTACCATCTTCCCTAAGGATGATTTATTGTTGGAATTCAAAAAAAGAGATCCATTCACTCCTGTTCAAACTGTTGTCCAACAATCATAATGACCTCAATTTTTTATCACTACACTTCATACATTTATACAATTTTATATATATATATATATTTTATAATTTTTCATCATTTATTTAATTCTATTGAAAAGAAGTCTATGACTTCCATGTACAATACATGAACACTTTTTGGAAAGTATTGAGTAGCTTAAGTGCTTTAAAAATTCGCGGTCTGTTTTTTCGCGATTCCCGAATTCAAAATAATCTTTGAGCTTCAATCCATTCAGTCTTCAAATATTTAATCTCTTTAGATAACAATGGTTGGTTTACATCCTTTATTGATGCTCAATTTGTCCGATGTGGTGATAAGACAACAAAATGGGCTACCGAGGGACAAAAGCGTGGGTGTTGTACTTGGGAACGAACAGGGCGGTACATTACAACTTATAAATTCATTTGAGATAACTACATCAGAAGATGGTTCTCCAGATATAGATTATTTACAAACCAGATTGGAACAACAGGCGGTGATATTACCACAAGAGTATTTGGTTGGTGTTTATGAGATTTCGAATGATGAAGAATTAAAACCTAGTGATGCCACGAAGGAATTACAATTGTTGCTCAAAGGTTATAATGTTGATTTAGTCACTTTGGTATTCAATCCAGATTCTGCTTCTAAGAAATTTACAAATCAGAAATTTGTCAAGGTTTTCGATAATCAATGGAAAGAATTGTCATATGTTGTTGATACAAAAGAAGCTGAAAAAGTTGCTGTTGATACAATATTAGAACTTCATGAAACTGAAAATGATGATGAATTAAGTAAAGCAACTGAACAAATTGAATCACAAAAATTTATTTTAAGAACAATGCATTCAAAAATCAAACTCATAATTGATTATTTAAACAGAACTGATCCTTCTAACCCAGGTTATTACGAAACATTACGTCAAGTTAGATCTTTATTATCTAAACTTCAATATCAACAAGATTCACAAGTAAAGACACATTTAATTGATCTCGAAACAAACTACAATATGTTAATATCATTAGGTGTTTTGAATGAAAATATTAAAACATTAGATTCAATAAGTTTAGATTTGAAAAAATATGACAACAATTAGATCATCAATCTTCTCACCCCATCAACTTTCCATTCTTGTTCATTTGCAGAATATCTACATCCTATTAGTCTTCTTCCAGTTATTGGACATCTACCACCTTTTTGTGGATCACTCTCCATTAAATATCTCATAATACATGGATAACAAAACACATAACCTGTTTCAATGATTGCAGGATTTGTTATTGGAGTTTTACAAATAGGACAATCTTCAGAAGTTGTAATTTTCCCTGATTGTGAATGATGAGTTGTTGGTGGTGGGATATCTTTGTCTAGTTGATTTTGTTGTGTTTTGGAAATTTTAGATGGAAATTCTGATGAATTCCACCATTCCAAGAATTTTAATAAGAATATAGCTAATGGGAAAATGGTTGTTGATAATTTTGTCACTAATGACTTTAAAGGTTGGTAGTAAACAGACATCATTCTAGTAATATGTTGACCAAATGATGGTGGACGTGTTCTTGAGCTCGAGTTTTTGCTTGTGGTATCACCTGGTGGTTTAGCATATTTGTCATGTAAGTCATAATCAAATTGAGAAAGACGTGAATATTCAATTTTTAATAGGTAATCTATGAATGATGGTGATTTTGTTTTGCCTGATAAATAGAGTATTTGAAATATAACATTTAAAAGTTTAATGACTGATAATAAATAAGGATAAATTTTAACAAAGTAATATTTTACTTTATTTGAAAAAGTTGTAGGTTTCAAAGTTTTCAATAATATTTTACCATAAAGTTTGTCATATATCACATCTAATTTCTCATGAACATAAGCACCACGAACAAGATTTAATAAACTTGCATATATTTGAAAATTTGAAAGTCTTTTCTTTGTCTCCACAATTTCAAATATTTTATGATTTGTATCCCGAATGTTTATCCTATTCAACGTTTGTCTTTTCAACCCATAAAAATTCTCTGTAAAACTTGAATTCCATTTCTTTAAATAATGCAATTCAATCAATCCTCTAAAGAATAGATTCAATTCATCAAATCTCATTGCAAGTTTCAAAAGATATGCTGGATATTTTTGAGCATAATGAACAATAATATATCGTAAGGATGGAGAAAGCAACTGCTCCAGTTCATTTGACGATATGATTTCAAAGATTGTAGGAGTCGAGTCCAGTGACCTCGAATCCAATGATGAGTAATAATCCATATCTGATTACAATCGTTGACCTTTATCTAATCTTTTGATGTTTTACTGATTATATTCAACTCTTTTTGATTTCTCCAGATTTAAAATATGCCGAAAAACTTTTGGCAAGGGGCACTATGAAGATTATGTAATACAAATAACGCTCATATCGATAATTCTACATAGAAACTACCACAGTTTAGTCATATTTTGAGTCATTCAATGCTAGTCATCATGTGTATTTTCAATATTCGCCCTGCTTCATTAAAGGGATCTAATATAAATACTCTAATCATCATATGGGGGTGTTGGGGGAAGTAGAACTGTTGTTTCTTCAAATTCAGGCATGAAAACCATCTTAATGCCTGTATTCCCAGGATGATAATAACATCCATCTTTTAACCCTCTTTCTATATCTCTCAAGATCTGAAAAATATTTGATCTTGAAAATTTCACCACTGTTAATTCTGCTTCTTCTTCATCATTACCAACACCTAATCTGCAAAACACAATTGTGCTACGAAAACTTTCAAATTCAACTTTTGTCAATGTCTCTAAAAACACATTTAGATCAACTCCCTTTTGAGCAAATAGTATGAATCCTGAATCTTGAAATTCTTCAATTGAAATATTGGATAATGTACCAGGATAAAAAAAATCAAATTCATCTGTATCATACCTCACTTTTAAATTCCTCATCACCTGTTTAACACAAAACCTAGGGTCTAAACCAGGTAGAATATGATAACCTGCTCTTAATGGAGGCCCTTTCATATTAACATCTAATACATGTAGTAGACAACTATCAATTTCATACTCTTCATAAAACCGTGGTTCAGCTCTATTTCTAGTGAAAAAATTCTCTGGAAGATTTGGAGTTCCAAATACCGATACCCAACCGGCTCGATAGCTTGATGTGTCAAAGTTTGTCATTGTCTGTATGTGTTGATTCTGTATCATGTTTGTGTAATTTAATTTCTCATATTGCGGGAAGGAAAAAAAAATTTAAAGCCACAATGATACAGAAGGAATGGCTTCAACTCTTATATGAATTGAAAATGTCTCATATTAAAGAACGTGCTAGCCATCTTGTCTTCAGATTCCATCAAAACCGATAATTACTTTACAATATTTTCGATCTTTTTAAGGGTCTAATTCAAGCTTCAGGTACCAAATGTTTGAAATTTTCTGTTTTGACACAACAAAAGTGACAGAATTAAAGAACTCATCTCTACATAAAAGGTTTCGATAAATACCAAAATAATGCAATTAAAATCAAATCTATAATAATGCAATTAAAATCAAATCTATAAATAAATGCTAAATTAAACGTTTTATAATGCTTCCTGTAAATTATTCCCCTTCATTACTCTTCATTTCTTCTTTCTGCATCATGAACAATCTTTTCCCAATCACAATTGATAAAGACAATATAAAATTGCAAGATATTCATTGAAATTAAACCTGCAATAATACCAATCCATAATCCAGCTAAATTCATATCACATTTAAATGTCAAGATATAAGAAACTGGTAAACCAACAACATAAAATGAAAAAATATTAATATATGAACCAATTTTTTGAACACCTTGACCACGTAAACAACCTGCAGAACAAGCATTTAAACAATCAATAATTTCCATAATGGATAATAATGGTAATACATTGGCAACTTTCCCAATAACTTCTTGATCATTAGTGAAAAATCCAGTGATTTGATATCTAAAATTGAAAATTATTAAACTATTTACAATTCCAATAAATAATCCAATATTCATTGATGCTCTACAACATTTTTTAGAATTTTCCACTAATGAAGCACCAATATAATTAGCAACTCTTGTTGCAGTGGCAATTGAAACACTAAAAGGAACTTGATAAGCCAAAGCAGCAATTGAACAAACAACACTTTGAGAAGCTAATTCAGTAGTACCTAATTTTGAAGCCATTAATGTAACAATTTCAAATCCAAGGAATTCAGCTTCAACCATTATAACACCAGGTAATGCTAATTTAACCATTTTAGACCAATTTTGGAAAGCTTGTTCAATCTTCATGTCCTTTGGCCAGCATTTTAACACTTGAGGATCGAAAAAGAAAACATAAATTAATAAACCTAATGGCATTAACCAATAATTTACAGTGATTGCGATTGGAGCACCAATATAACCCAATTGAAATTTCCAAACTAATAAATAATTTAATAAGGCATTTAATGGTGCACAAATTAACAAAACATAAGTTGATGCATGGAAAACACCTTGACATTGTAAAAATCTTTTACCACATTCAAATAATATAAAACCTGGCATACCAACACTAACTATCTTTAAATAATCAGCTGCAATTTTAACTAATTCTAAATCATCAACCATAAGTCCTAATAATCCAGAACTAAACCATATCCAAACAATAGATACTGGAATAAAACAACTAATTGCAAACAATGAACATCTAATAAATTGTAATCCAACTAATTCATATTTACCACCTCCAAAAGCTTGAGAACATAATGTATCTAAACAAGTTGTTAATCCTTGTATTGCTGCAAAACCTGTAATATTTGCAGTCATTGAACCAAGAGTTATACCTGCTAATTCTGCTTTACCTATATGACCAACAGAGAAAATTGAAGCTAATGAGAGTGAATTTTGTAATAGAAAAGTAATTACAAGTGGTAAAGCTGATTTTGTTAATGCTTCAATTTCCAATCTATGTGATGTTTTCAAAAGACCCTTCTTTACTGCGGATTCCCATGTTGAAGGAATAATATCACTAGTTGTATCTTCTGTTATTAAATTATTATTCTTTAATAAATTTCTTTCTTCTGCTAATAATTCTTGAGACCGACGTTGTTGTTCTTGTTCTTCAAATTCTTGGGGATTAAGTAATGGAGTTTCTTCATCTGTTCTTAAAAAGAAATCCTGAGGAGAATATAAAGCAGGCTTCCCCTGAGAATACACAAGAGATGCTCTTCTCTGATCATTGGTGTGTTTAAATTGATGATCTGACATTATTTAAACCACCTAGCTTTCTAACTTTCTTTGTTTATAAAACTTGAATTATGCTACTTTTCAAGATGTTTTAGTTTCTTTTATAAGAAAAAATTTTAAGGCTGCTTTTGGAAAATGTGGCCCCGAAACCAAAAATTGACACATTGATAAACGGCAACTTTACACGTGTTGAAAATGGCAGATAGAATAGAGAATGATTTAACAATTGAATTATATAATATTGAGTAATTAGTTTGAGTAATCATCTACAGATAAGGTATAATTCATTAGTCATTCAACTATATTTAAATTAGGTGTTCCTTAATTATCCACAAGGAATGCAATCTTTCTAGCTTTATGTTGATCAAAGATTTCATAAGCTTCAGAAACTTGAGATAATGGTAATTTTAAATCAATAAAATCATCAAATTTATGAGAAATTTTTTGGAAAACTTTAAATGAATCTTCAAAAATCGAACGAACAGGACAACGACCAAATTGTAATGAAATATTTTTTAAATAACATTCTAATCCATCCATTGGTAATGGTTCATGATGATAACCTATTGAACTAATAAATCCAGCTGAACGTACAGAATCAAATCCTAATCTAAGAGCAGCTGCATTACCAACAACTTCAAAAATTGCATCAGCACCACGACCATCAGTTTTAGATTTGATAAAACCTGGAACATCTTTGACTTGATTTAAATTAATTGGAATAGCTCCTAAACTTTCAGCTTCTTTTAAACGAGATTCCACAGTATCTGCAATATATAAATTTTGAACACCAAGTTCTTTAGCAGCAGCAACACAACAAAGCCCCACTGGACCAGCACCTAATTGTAAAATAGTATCATTAGCTATTCTTTTCTTATCATATGCAATTTTTTTCAAATAATTATTAACACAAAGCCAACCAGTTGGGAAAATATCACTCATCATCAAGGCAGTGAAACGATTCATTCCAGATGGCATTGGATACAAAACATGATCAGCATATGGAATACGAACATATTCTGCTTGACCACCATCAAGAGCCCAAGTACCGAAAACTTTTGAATCAACACAAGAAGAACTCAAACCATCTTTACAAGCCCAACATTCACCACATTGAGATGTAAAAGTTGACAAAACATCATCACCTGGTTTAAAATTTTCAACATCATCACCTACAGAGACAACAGTACCGTTAAATTCATGACCAGTAACATAATTGGCATTCTTTGGAACAACATCACCTCTATACATATGTAATTCTGTACCACATAAAGCAGTAGCTTTAATTTTAATTATAGCATCTTTAGAACTTTGAATTTTTGGGATTGGTATTTGTTCAACTTTTATATATCTTGGACCCTTGAAGACCGAAGCCAACATTGTTTCAGTAGATGCTGGCATTGTTAATTATTATGTGTGTGGGTATATACTCCGGATGAGATTCTTATTGTTTTTTCTCGCTATTGTTTGTTCCTTTATATGCTTCTCGTAATTTACACCCCCTCTGCTCGAATCATCTTTTCAGATGATCATGAGTCTAAACACGTTATAGGATAAGTGCTCATTGGATGAGTTACGGACTTGTTGGATCGTGGGAGTCGACTTCCGTTGAATAAATACCATATAGATAATACTAATCCACTAGTTAAACCACCAATCTCATCATCTAAATACTCATCCAAACCATCAACACCACGGACTTGTTCACCGTTAAAACAAAAATGTCATCTCTTTCAATTAAAACTCCGATCCTCAAAAATTTGGGGAAATAACTGAAATGTTTCTGTTTTGGGAAATTACCGTTTGTAGAAATGGTTATGGTTACGCTGGCTTCTTTTAAGCGGACTTAAGTTCAATTTTATTCAAATTATTCACATTTACTCTTTCTTTATACATAATTAGCTAGTTCGTTATAATGTCCACTGCCACCAAGGTCCTTTGTCTCCACGGGTTCCTCCAGAACGGGAAGGTCTTCTCTGAGAAATCCTCCGGGATCAGAAAACTATTAAAGAAATCAAATATCCAACTAGACTATATCGATGGTCCAAGCATCTTGGAAAAGAAAGATTTACCTTTCGAAATTGATGATGCTAAATGGCAAGAGATCTTGGATCAATCATTAAACAAGGCTTGGTTCTATCATGATGATGTCTCAAAGAATTTGGATTTGACTGAAGCTATCAAGACTGTTGTCAATCATGTTAAAGAAAATGGTCCTTATGATGGTATCTTTGGTTTCAGTCAAGGTGCTGCTGTCACTGCAATCATCACAAACACCATAAAACAACTCATTCCAGATCATCCTTATTTCAAATTCTCAATCACTTTTTCAGGTTATTCATTCACTGAACCAAAACCAGATGGTGAAGGTTTACAAATCACCGAGAAATTCCAAAATGATTTCACTGTTCCAGAAGACTTGACTACTAAAACCATCTTTGTCTATGGATCTAATGATCAAGCTGTTCCAGGTGTCAGATCCAAATACCTCAGTGAATTATACCCAGAATCAATTAGAAAAGTTTTCGAACATGATGGTGGTCATTTCGTTCCAAACAAGAAGGATTTCCTCAAACCTGTTGTTGAAGAAATTACTGACTCCCTCAAATAATGTCCATACCATTCAAAAAACTCATATAGAATCAAATAAATAGACTGTATATTACTAAAACTTATTAGAGCCTTTAATTCGCCGGGTAACAAAATGCCCCACACAGAACGCATTCGCGATTGGACACCCTGTTGAATCCGAGCGGTTGAAAAACTAATAACCTTTCAAATACATCAACAAATTCATTAATCAAGAATCTATTAAGTGACTCTTTAATCTCATTCATTTTGTTCTTTGTTTTCTATTTGCTTGGTTTATAAAATGAACTTTGCCAAATTGGATGACCGACTTCCAAAGAAACTTACATCTAGATTATCAAAATTTACTAAAATTAATGACACTGAACGCCAAAATTTCATCCCATTATCACAAGATGAATCTCCAAAAGTATCTCCAAAAGTATCAACAACTATAAATCAAGGAGATGCTAGCATCCTAAATAATGATTCGATAGATTCTTCACTGCATCATCAACTTTCAAAATTTCAAAAATTTAAAGCTATAATGGTTAAATATTCAAAATTTATAGGTCCTGGATTAATGGTTTCAGTTTCTTATATGGATCCGGGGAATTATTCCACTGCTGTTGCAGCAGGTTCATCTCATCAATATAAACTCTTATTTTCAATCTTACTTTCAAATATCCTTGCAGCTTTTTTACAAATTCTTTGTGCAAAATTAGGTGCAGTTACAGGTTTAGATTTAGCACAAAATTGTCGTGAACATTTACCTAAAAAATTAAATATTGTTATATATATTCTTGCTGAAATAGCAATCATTGCAACGGATCTTGCTGAAGTTATTGGAACTGCAATTTCTTTAAATATTTTATTTGGATTACCTTTAATATTAGGAGTTGTATTAACAATTGTTGATGTGTTATTAGTATTAATGGCTTATAAACCAGGTGGTGGAATGCGTATCGTACGGATTTTTGAAATGTTTGTTAGTGTATTAGTGGCGTTGACCGTTATTTGTTTCACTATTGAATTAATTACTGTTGATTTTAAATTTAATGAAGTTTTAAGAGGTTTTTTACCATCAGAAGATATTTTTAAAGGTGATGGATTATATTTAAGTCTGGGGATATTAGGTGCTACTGTTATGCCTCATTCTTTATATTTAGGTTCAGGTTTAGTTCAACCAAGATTACGTGAATTTGATATCAAACAAGGAAATTATAAACCAGATCAAAATGATGATAATCATTTAAATTATAAACCATCATTAGATGCTATAAATGATATTATGGATTATACAATAACAGAACTAATAGTTTCATTATTCACAGTTGCTTTATTTGTTAATTCTGCAATCTTGATTGTCTCTGGTTCAACATTATCTGGTGAAACAAATACTGATCTTTTCTCCATTTATGAATTACTTTCAAATAACCTAAGTCATTTCGCAGGATTAATCTTTGTTCTAGCATTACTTTTCTCAGGTCAAAGTGCTGGTATTGTATGTACCCTTTCTGGTCAAATGGTTTCTGAAGGTTTTTTACATTGGTCATTACCACCTTCATTAAGAAGAATCTTGACTCGTTCTGTTGCTATTGCTCCATGTTTTATCTTAGTACTTGTCTCTGGAAGAAATGGATTAAGTGGTGCATTGAATGCATCACAAGTTATTCTTTCATTATTATTACCATTTGTATCTGCTCCATTAATTTGGTTCACTAGTTCAAAAGAAATAATGAAAGTAAGTCTTGTGAATAATTGTTATAGTGATCAACAACAACAAGACCAAGATTCAATTGCATTAATGAATATGAATTCTGGAGATGATGATGATACAGTTGTTGTGGAACCTATGGCTTATAAAGACATGAGTAATTCCAAAATAACTAATGCATTTGCCATTTTAATTTGGTTATTTATTACATTGTTGAATTTTTTCTTGATTATTTCATTCGCAATGGGGAAAGATATCTCATTTTAGAAAAAAAAATTCTCTGTTGTTGTGGTGTGTTTTTTTTTATATATTTGGTTTCGTTACGGAGGAGTTGGGTTAATTAGTTATATATATACTCTTTGCACAATAAATTTGCATATTCATTACATAATTTTGAAAATATTTGTAGAATACAGTAATTATATCTCTATTAAGGGTATCAAACCATCTATAATTATGAGAAAAGAATAAAAAAATTTAAGATTACTGATGTAATCCACGAGAAAGAAGTCAAAAAATAATATAGGTAAATTAATCCCTTATTGGAACACCATTGGTAACAGGAACAGTGTAGTTAAATTCACCTTCACATGAGAAATTGTAATCAGCAATATCCCATAAAGTTTCCAAATATTCAATGAAATTATCATATTTACACCATCCATCAACTCTACTTTCACAATATTCTGGGATATTAATACTTAAAGACACAGTATTATCGTTCAAAATTGCATGAACGTATTTAGTAGAATTAGTACCATTAACAGATTCAGTTGATCTATCAACTGGAACTTCAGAATCACATTCAATAATTTCAAATGATAATTGTGCACCAAATGGAGAAATTTTAGAAATATCAAAAGTTTGAACATCTTTTCTTGGTCCTTCAAAAGTCCAATTAGCTTTAAATTGTTCAAAACCTAAAGCTGTAATGATACCAACAATTTGAGAATCATGAGTGAAATCAAAATAAAAAGCTTGATCTAATGGGAAATAAATTGGATTTGAATCTAATGTAGAATTTTGTTCAGCTTGTTGTGAAGGATCATAAGTTGAATTTGTTAATCTATCAAGAAATTCCATAACCCAACCAATACCTAAAGCTCTACCTTCTGGATCACCAAATGCTGACTCTGCATAATTCACAACTGATTGATAATAGCTATAAGATTCCCATTCTAATTGAGAGAAAAGACCACAAAATTGTGAAAATCCTAAATTATTAGTTTCATAAGCACAAATTTTTTGAATTTCGAAAAGATCAGATGTGGTGAAATTATAACCTTCAACTTGAGAATTAAAACGATCAACTGCATCAGCAAGATATTTAACTTGAAATTCTTCAATTTCTGGATAACTAATTGAACCATATGTATAACCATTATTAGTACAATCGTTCCAACCAGCTAAAGTGTTATTAAACCCATCTTCTTCAATCAAAAGTTCTAAATCAACATAATCATTCCAATCTAAGCCAAAGAATCCACTAAGGAAATATTCAGCAGATTTTGTCATCCTACTTTCTGTAGTGGATCTAGCAACGATTTTTTTAATATTATCCCAATCAAATAATTGACCATAACGGTAAAAACTCTTAACACCATTACTAAATAATTGATTGTTACCTAATTTAGTTAACAAATTTTTACCTTGTTGATAAGTCCAATCGTTTAAAAATGTTAAATTTCCTTCAGCTTTAAAATCAGTAGCATTTTTTAATTTTTCTGGAAATTCAAATGAACTATCAGGATAACGAGAACCATGTCTTTGTAATACATGAACTTGTTTCACGGTACATTGACCTGGATTTGCATAGTTATAAACACCCCAACCCTTTTTATTGTTGAAATAAGGAGTATAAGTACCCATCATTTCAAAAATACTTGTATCATTATCTTGATGATCAAAACTTTGTACAGTAAGGTCAATTGGGTCTGGATAACTGTAATGAACCTTTGGAATACCAGTAGCAATAGCACCACGATCAGTAGCAACAAGGAATGGAGGAGCACCAGTAGCTGTTGAACCTTGATATCCAATATCAAGAGGGAAAAGGTCAACTGTAGTTGTACTTGAACTTTCAGCAGGAACAGGAGCAGCTGATACACTAGAGATGGCTAGAGCCAATACCAAATTGTAAAGCATTGGACTTTTTTTCAATATTGACCTTGATTTTAATTGGAAATTCTCAAGGAAAGCTGTTCATCAGGGGGACAATAGTCGTATTATATATACTAAAAATTTTCCAGGGCCCAAGGTATCCTCGAGGACGATGCGTTCTTCGAGATCTCCACCGAAATCCAACGGTTGTAATTTATCCATTTACGGTAATACGCATTTAATGAAGATCCTTCAATTCACAGTCTCATGGGTATCAAATTTTTTTGAACTGCAGTAGCGCATATTTCATTTTAAAAGTGTCGAGATAGGTGGATTTTATGCTCTTCTCGAGCTCAGCACCCAGACACCAACGAACAAAGAGGCTCTTTTGAGTGTTTGGAGAGCCCATTGAGAATACTTAGGGAATAATGGGTCAATGTGATGTATCTTGTATGTTCTTATAATACTTTCCAGGTGCTCAGGAGAGTACAAACGTGCTTAGGTTTAATTGAATTTGCAAATGAATGGCTGCATATCTATTCCCAACATAATTTGTACCCAAAGAGGACTATTGGACCGCGGGTTTCAGTCGGGAGGCATTAAATTATAGTTGGGTACCTGAAAGGGAAAGTACCCACTGATAACGATAACTCAATTGATAATGATTATATATCCAACCATCACTTTTTTCTGTCACACGACCAAAATGAGGTACCCTTGGCCTTGATCTTGGTTAATTGAGCTTGACTTGTAATTTGGTACCTTGGCTTCCTTATCAGTCGGTTTCGCAGCCCTGGTATTTGTGATAAAGACATCCAAACACCACAAGAATAGGCTAAATAAGAACACTGTTAAAGAAGTATTATACGTTATCATTAGAAAAAAAAATCATCTGTTTATAGTTTTCTATAACTGTATTTAATCATTATCTATCATTTCTGTAAAACTTGCTCTAATTGATTCAAGATGGACAATCCAGGCTGGTAATTTTCCCATCTATTTTCGACACTCACAGGCTCAACATCTCCCCAATTGAAATTCTTACTCAAGAAATCATGGAAATTAGTGGCTTCACCTGTTTTTAAACATTCAACAGACCAATGTGCTTTAAAAGCACCTCCAATTGCACATGAGTTTGAATTATCAGATCTAAAATTCCCATCTAAAGAACCTAAAATTTCACCAAATTTTTTCACAATTGATTTATTACTACTTGCACCACCAACGAAAAACACTTTATGAGGTCTTTGATTTAATGACTTGACTTCAATTAATTTCTCATCAAACTCTAAATCTTTTAATCCTTGCTTAATGGTTGTATCTCTTACACTAAGCATAGGACTCGATCTTGCCCTGCAACTCAATGCTTGACTTTCAACAATTGATGAGACATCAATCTCAACGTCCCATTGATCAACAATAACAATTTTCCCAGTTTTAGAATCATATTTTGCTCTGATGGTTTGAGCTTTAGCATTTGGAACAATTTCACCTAATGGGAAATAGCAACCTAATTTTTCATCGAAATCACCAGATTTGTCCAAAAATTCATTAAATGTGGTCCAATCCCCAACAGGTTTATCATATTTGGTATTCAATTCATCACGAACTTTCTCACGGGCTAATGAACCATTACAATAACAAATCATACCCATATATGCATCTGGGATTGTTGGGTGGATAAATAGATGATAGTTAGATGATGGAATGTATGCCTTTGTCACTAATAAAACAGTAGTACTTGTTCCTAAAGACACTAAAATCTCATCTTGATTTAATGGTAATGCTAAAATAGTGGCTAAATTATCACCAGTGAATGGGAAGATTTGACACTTTGGACTAAAACCGTATTTTTCAATATAATATGAAGAAATTGAACCAATGGAATCATGTCCGATTTTAACAACATCGCCAATTTTCTCCTTTAATTCTTCAATAGCTTCAGATCTTTTCTGTGAACCAGTAACACCATCTTTTTCATGAGTTATTGTACAAACGGCTAGTAATTCATCATTCCATTCTTTCTTTTCAATGTCGTACAAGTTCATACCACATGCCTCTGCTTCTTCAATTCCAGTAATTTTACCAACTAATAAACTTGCCAAAAAACTTGAAACAAGACTGATTTTAGAAGTTTGATGATAAATATCACTATGCTCTTTAACTATCTTTCTGATTTGAGGACCAGTGAATCTATAATGAGCTCTTGAACCAGTAATTTTAGCTAAATTTTCAGCACCACCAACATATGATTCAAATTTTTCAATCTCTTCACCAGTGCTGTGATCTTGCCAATTTGGTGAAGTTTCTAAGGCAAAAGCCTTTGGTGAAATTTGTTCAACTAAGCTTTTCTTAGTATCTAATTTCTCTAAAATATCTTCAGCTTCATTGGACCAATACACTGAACCATGTTGTTGACCAGATCCAGAGATACCAGCAACCCTCTCAAATGGGAATTTGTCCTTTGCCATATTACTGAGAATTGTATCTAGTGCCTCTATCCACATCTTCACTGGGGCATAGATCTCACCTGTTTCTTCATTTGAATAAACCCCCTTTTTAGTGTTGTAATGTGGAAGGTCTTTATCAAACTCAATCTTGTAAGTTGAGTGAAGAGCAAGTTTTGAATCTGTAACTAGCAATTTCAACTGTTGTGTCGATAAGTCGAATCCGAAATATAAATCTGACATCTTGATCTATTGGACACTCTATTATATTCTATTGATGTTGATATAATCTAATGTATCTTAACTTGGTTAATTCTCGAGAACATGATACTTTTGTCAAGATTTCTCCAGAAATTGACAATGGAGCAACATTTCGTAATGAGGTGGAAATTTTATGGCACAAACTATTTCAACAAAAATATGAATAAATAGATTAAAAAAAGTGTCGAGATTACTACATTTTTGGTTAATTCAATCGTGAGGAGCTCATTACGTTTATTGATGAAAATGCTAGTCGGGCCATAAAAGCTCATGTTGAGGATCATTACAATTAATGAATAAAATCAGCAACGTCAATTCTCGCTCTCATTCTCTCTATAGCTTTTTGAGTACCATAAAAACAATTCCATCATATTTAATGTACAATTTATTATTGAAACTTCTTATTTCCCAATCTGTGGAGAATACCACTCAAACTTTTGCGTATTATATCCAGGATATGGAGGTAGTACTATCCCTAGAGTAATAACAACAAACAACAAGGCAACTATCAGCACATTCTTGATATCCTGCGTGAATACACCAACCAAACTTGAAACAATGGCTCCAGCAATTAATAGCTTGTAACTCAGCTGTTCTGTGAATTTTTGTGACTTGTAATCTATAGGACCCTCAAGGACTCCTTTCAATGATTCCACGATATCTGACATTATTCTATATTCTCAGTAATCTCTTTTATCACCAATTAAATAGTCCCAATCAACTTTAAAAACGTGAATGACGTTGGTTAAAACGGGTTCAAATTGTTTCTGTTGACACGAAGTTGATTAAAGTCTCCCAAAATCAAAATCGCGGAAAACACATTCGCGAAATTGGTATCGGGCACTACTAGTATACTTAGTTAACGAATGCATTTCTATATTAAATCACTGATTCTCTTCTATTCAAAGCTTGCTTATAGCATTTAATACTTCCTCCTTTAGTAGATCGTTTATCTTTTGATCACCTTCTTCACCAACAATCTCACCGTATCTTTTGAAAATAGCTTTGAGTCTGTTTTTACCAGTCTCACTAGTAACTATATTATTTGTGATAGCACCATCATGAATTAAGTAAGCAAATTCACGGTCTCTTTTGGATAAGAATGCTAAGATTAAACTCTCAGTGAGAAGACCAGCTATCGAAATACCATCTTCATCAACGGTCTTGGAGACTTTTTGAATGTAATCATTAAAGATCTCCAAAGATTTCTCAAGATCAAATGCTGAATATCCTAAAATCAACGATTGTAGAGCTTGGTAAGGAATAGGTTGTGGAATCAAAGCTTCAGCAATTGTCAACTGCTTCTTATCATTTCCTTTGACAGCTGCATGTGAGAATATGGAAACCATAGTAGACATTAATTTATCCACATTTTGCTTGTCAAATGCAATAAAATCATGGTACAAAGACAATGCTTCTTTGTGGTCACCTTTCTTCATACCAAATGCTTTCAATACTGAAATTCTGAGTGGTGTGTATTTGGAATCTGGGTTTCTCAACACGCCGGATTCCCCTAAAATATTCATCAATTTTTGAAACACTGGGACCCCTTCATTCTCTTGATTCTCCCTCACTGTGATTTTCAAATTTGGAAATTTACTATTCAAATCACCAATTTTTTCAGATAATTGTTGACGATTAGAAACAGGGACATCACTCTCAGTAACTCTCAAAACCAGTTTCGAAAAAACATCTGGATTGTTTGCAATTTCTTCTTTCAGTACTGTAGCAGGGTTCCATATAGACCATAGCTTTACAAATTGTGGAGTGTTTGGCTCCAGTGCTCTAATCTGTTCGAGTGATTCCAATCCGATAATATCAATCAAATCATAGCTCTCAGTCTCTAGAGATTGACGCAAAACTTCGTTCACCAATTGTTTTGGAGGATTCTCTAAATTTTTAATCAAATAAACACTTTGCACAAGTGCCGTTTCATTCATTTTATATCCATCTTCTTGTTCGCTTGAATCACCATAAATCAATTTTTCCAAAACAGTGGCCAATAATTCTTGACATTCACTTGGGTCATTGATCTCCAGTGTCTTTAAAGCAGTTTCAAATAGCTCCCACGATGATTGTACTCTACCTGGATTGTATCTTATTATTTCAACTAATGATCCTAAATCAACATTTCCTTTCAATTCTTTAATCTCTCTCTGATGAATAGTTGATAATGAATAGTCATACTTTGTCAAATTTTTCAACACAAAATTGTGCAACTGTACTCTTTGGTCACCACTAACATTTGAGTCACTTTTAGCAAGATCAATAATCTCTTCAACTACTTCAATCTCTTTACCTGTCACAATATCATTATGTCCAAGCAATTCTGAGTAAGCAGATGGAGGTAGATCCTTTGATTCTTTCAATTTAAGCAGCTTTTCCTTCACGGATACTTCGGTCTTTACTGTGCTGTAAAGTCTTTGTGCTAATCTTAATGACTTTGCCACTTTCAACTGTTGTGAAATTTGTCTATGTCTCAACATCTTTATCGAACACTTTCTTGTTACAATTGCGCTGAGTATTAATGGTTGTGTCATAAGCGATGAGCTTCTCCGAAATTTTTTTTTTCAAGCCTCTAGAAGCGTCTCGGCTTTTGCAGATTTTGATCAGATACTCGATCAGAAACACTCTACAAAAATTTAAATTAGAATAAAGGTAAAATTTATTAAATAGTTCTCAGTAGTGGTATAAAATCCTCAATAGATATCATTATAGAAGAAAAACAGAAAGAAGCAACAAGATGGAATAGTTTAAGCTGAATTGTGAAGCAGAACCTTCAAACTGAGAAACTGAAATCACAGAACTTTCAGTACTAGTGGATGATTGTTCAATCACAATTGGGCTTGATGATGACCCTGAAGAAGCTGTTTCCAAACTTGCTGAGCTGTAGTATGTCTCATAGTTGGTCAAAGTTTTGGTAACAGTGTAGACAGTATCACCGGATGTAGTAGTGTATGTGGTGACTTCTTCATTGGTAGGTGTGGTGGATGATGATTCAGAAGATTGTGTAATGTATTGACTAGAACTTTCAATTGAAGACTCAGATGGAATGGTAACAACAGTAGCAAATGATGAGGAAATCACACTTGAAACAGATGGCTCAACAGCACCAATTGTACCAGGGAAAGTACTAATAGCATATGAAGATATCACAGAAGAGACTGGCACTTCTGAGCTGAAAGTAACTGATTCAGTTGATGAAGTCACTTGGACATCGCTCGAAACCAATGTTGATGAGCTGTGAACTGCTGAAGATTGACTTGTTGGTACTTCGGTTGAAACCACTGATGAGGATGATGGAGTCTCAATGATAGCAGATGAAGATGGAAAAAAAATCACTGTAGAAGAAGAAGGTGAAACAACAACTGATGATGATGATGATATAGTTTCAATAATAGTGGAAGATGATGGTACAACAATGATTGACGAGGATGATGAAGATGGACTTTCAATAATAGATGAAGATGATGGTACAACAATGATTGATGAGAATGATGGCACAACAACTGAAGATGATGTCAAGGAGCTTGATTCTATTGATGAAGAAACTGAGCTAACTGGAGCAACTGTAGTGGTGGATGAGCTTGAGGAGAAAGTGGAGGAAGTCAAAACCAAAGATGATGAAGTGGATTCAGTTGACTCGATTGAAGAAACGACAGAGCTTGAAGATGGAATAATGGAGGTTGATGATGGAGTGACTGATGAGGAGGTTGATGATGATGATAATAATGATGAAGAAGTTGCTGGGGAGGATGATGTGGAGGAGGAGGAGGAAACCACTTTAATCACAGAAGATGTTGAACTTGATGATTTTTCACACTCAGAGCATCTAATGGTTGAAGTAACAGTTGAATCAATTGGGTCCAAAGTTGTAGTCTCAAATGTTGAAGAGCTTGAAGTTGTTGGAGATGGAACATCGACATCAACAGTAATAGTTTTGTCACCAGAAGAGTATGGAGCAGTTGTAGTTGTAGTATAAGTGTTTGACCAAGTTGATGTTGTGGTAGTTGTAGTTGATGGCACAGGATTTGGAACATCAACATCAACAGTGATGGTCAAATCACCTGATGAGAATGGAGCAGTAGTAGTGGTTGTGTAAGTGTTGGACCAAGTTGAAGTTGTTGTTGTAGTGGTTGATGTTTGAGGGTAAGGAGTCAAAATGTAAATTGTACCAGCAGTTGGAGAAGTAGCATCAATAGTGGTTGATATGGATGTAGTGGAACCATCATAGCCTGAAGTGGTGATATACATTGGTAAAGCGGAAGCAGTAGCTTGTCTGGTAGCAATACCAACATTTTGGTAGTATTCATCAGTAGTGGACTTTGCAGTGGCATTGCAGTAAACATCATATTTGACCTTGTTCTCCAAAGCTAGAGCTGTTGAGGTTTGATATTGGAAAGTAGTTACAAAGATTCTGTAACCAGCTGGAAGGTTGTCGTAGTTGAAAGAAACAGATTCACTTGTACATTTGACATCAAAGTTGGCATCTTTGTATGATTTTGGAAACAACCAATCGTTCAATTCATTTGTGATGTAAACTTGAGTTAAATCACAATTGATATGACCCTGACCAGAAATACTAGCACTGAAATCCAATTCAACAGAACCAGATTGAATACCTTCTGAACAAGCTGGTAATAAGAAGTAGTCCTCAACAGAGTCGTGACCAGTAGTATGTAAGAATGAATAAAGACCATCATTAGAACTTTCAGCTGCCAAAGTGATAGTTGTTGTTAAATCATCGTTCCATGTAATTGAGTTTGAACCAGCAGTAAAAGTGTTTGCATCATCAATTTCAACACTGTATGTACTACCACCAACACCAAAGAATACTGTGAATTGTATATCACCAGTAATGGAATGGAAATCAAAAAGATCATCTTGAATTTGACAACTTAAGCTTGAGTATGATAAGAAGTATGATCCAGAGTTTTGATAACAAGTGAACAAAGTTTTACCATCAGAAGTTGCACTCAATGTTTTTGAATCGCCTTCAAACTTAACACGGTAGATATTTGGCATCTTAAGTGTAAAAACTTCATAGTTGCTGAATTTTGAAGTATCAGTGAAATCGAAACCAACAGTTGCAGTCCATGGAGAAAGTGGTTTGTTATCTCCCTTGGTACTTTTGAGAGAAATATCAGTGAAGACACCTTTGGAGTCTGAAGCAGAGATGATTTGCACTAGGAAAATTAACGAAAGTAAGTAGTGGATCATAGTTGTTTAATGAATGTGATGGGTTATGAGTTCAAACGATTACAAAACCAAAATGAACAATTTTTGCATCTTTTATATGTTTTCCTGAAACTTGTTTTGAGTTAATTTTTTAAACCATTAACAGTTAGATCATGAAACAAATGCATGAGATGCATTAACTGAATCAAATAAAATCGGGTCTTACCTCTTTTTGAGGTTGATTTTGCCTCTCATAATACCAAACCATTTACTAAGAAACAACCAACTCAATCACAAGTTTCCAACCGCCAAACATCAGACCAACAATCAACTATAGTTTCAACACTTTCACCAGAAGCCATTACCATGTTTGATCTTCTTAACCAATACACTGGTATCATGAAGCATAAGCGAATTTTTAGAGCTCAGGTATTTCTGCACAGTTCCATTAGCGACAGGATTTCAGATTTCGATATTTCAAAAATGGCAAATTTCCAACCCCAATTAAGATCTCAAAGAGAAGAATTCCTTCTCTCGTATATGCAGCTAAGCTATTTTAACTACTTCTAAAACCATTTTCAATGAACTCGAAAGTACCTATGAAACCAAAAGTGCGTTAGAAAGTTACCATTGATGTCTATAATAGGAAATAAAAAAGTTGATGATGTTTTCAGAAATGTACGTTAAAATGCCCGTTTTGGATGGCAGATAGGTATTGAGAAAGAACTTGAAACCAATGAAGCGGTTTCAAATTAGATGGAAAACTACCATTTTAGGGTCTGAATGATGCTTTTAATGCATTATAGATATTATTAGTATACAAGTATTAAATATTAAAGTTCACAAACAGGTGAACTATAAAGAAGAAAAAATTAAATGAATAAATGAATGAATGATGAATGGATATGACTTTTGTATTTCTATAATTAGATCTATTCCCGTCATATACCATCTCTAACTTCCAAAAACTCTAAATACCACTTCTTGGTCCATCTACGAGTATTCTTCCCCCAAATAATCATAGGAATAGCAAACATTGAGACACCAAAATTGATAACAGCTAATGCAATATATGTGTTTTCAGTACCTGATGCTTCTAACCATAATGAGCAAGTGAATGTAAAGATACAACTAACAGTGTTGTTAATGATAGCAACACACACCATTGATTCTAAAACTAATTCAGAGGCTTCCATAACATAACCAAGAGCAATATCACCTGCTGAACCATAAGCAAACCCAATGAAACCCAAACCAACATAAGTTACTGGACGTGCTAAATTTCTAGCAGCTCCAATACCAAACATTAATAAACCTGCTGATCCAAAGATTGCTGCAAGGAAAATAAAATATAATCTAAATTCTGCTTCAACAACACCATTATTACGACGAGCCATCCATAAAACGATATAATCACTGATTGTCCCAGCATAAATACATCCAATAACAGCACCAATCAAACATGGGATGTTCATTAGGGCGACACCAGCATTTGAGTAGTTATAAGGTGGATCATAGAAAAAAGTATCTTCTGTAGTTAGATAAAATGAAAGTAAAACATTTTGCATACCCCAAATCATACCTGAAAGAATGATACCTGGGAAGCAAAACATTTTTAAATTAATTAAGATATGTTGCCAGTATTGTTTAAATCCCCAACCTTTCAAGTTATGTGCTGGTGTGATCAAGGCAACTCTTTTCCAATATCCATTAAGTGGTTCTTTGGAACCATCGATTAATTCTTCAGAAACATCATCTTCTTCTTTTTCTGTACGTGTAACAATACTTGGTTGTTTACCCCCTTCAGATTTTTCATCAGCAGATTCATCTTTGAGATGTTCACTAGCATTCAAAGTTGTGCCGTTATCTAACCCGTTAATTGATTGTTTTGATGTTAATGGAGTGATATATCTATTTCTTTCGAAAAAAGTTTCTTCAGTACCAAATACCAAAAAAATCAAAAGAGCACCTGAAATAATGGCACCGATCCAACCAACCCATCTAAAACTTGTTCTATCGGCAATGAATCCGCCAATCAATGGAGCAAGGTAAGTACCAACAGATGTACTTAAAATATAACCTGTCAATATAGATCCCAATTGATGTTGGAAATAAATATCAGTTAATGATAATTGAACAGCAGCTTCTGCACAAGATTCACTAATTCCAACGAATAATTGTGACCAAATAGTATCAGAAGTTTTCTTTGCAAAACCAAACCAAATTGCACCAATCAAACCAAGTGTAATGGAAATAATATATGGTAATTTTCTACCATATAAATATGAGAATGGAGCAAGAAACAAAGTACCGTATCCAATCCCAAGGAAAAGAACACCAGCACCTGTATTCATAGCATCATAACTGATACCATAAATTTCATTTAAAGAATCTTGGGTAGAACCGGCATCATTTGAAGTTGCAGCAGTGAATGCAGTTATAAAAGCCATAATAATGAAATGAGCATGTTTTCTTTTTTTGCTCCAGTTTAGAGGATCATTTGGAGATTCAGATGGTTGTGGGATCAATATAATATCACCATCTTTTTTTAATTTGTTTTTATACAAGACACCATTTTCTAAGTTTAATGATGAATAAATGTTATATGTCCCAGGAATAAAATCTGGATGATGCTTATTGGTGTATTGATCCATTTATGTCAGATTTGGTGCATATCAGGGATGGAAGAGAGGTTGAAGGAGAAATTTAAACGAAAGGTATTAAATTTATAAATAGTTGATAATGTTATTGATCGGTTAAGTTTTGATAATTCTTCATCATTATTGTCAAATTTTTTTTTCTGTGAGCTTTCGTTACTTTTTTTTGCTCTCATTCTTTTCGGACTTTGTCCATTTTGGGCAATTATGCGTTAATGCTAAGATTAAGCTAAGACGCTAAGATATTTGGGCTTCTTTTATTTAGCCGTTGCGATTTATCTATTGATTAATGGATAATCTTTTGTTTAATTGAAAGTATTGATTGTGCTTCTAGAGGTGGATTACAGACTTCTTATTAAAATATCGATAAAAGGCACTTACACCCGTGACATAATAGACAATATTAACATACATAGTATACAAAAAAATATAAAGAAGTCTTTTAATCTGAACTTATAACAAGTTGGAAAAATCTCTAACAAAATTGGCCTTTTTTAAACCTCCAATTTCCAATTTAACTGGGTCACTTGGTCCATTTGAAGTTGTTGAATTTAATTGATCAAAAATTCTTTCCAAATCACCTTCAGTAGTCAAATAAGATCTAACAGTATCAATCAATTCATTTGAATATAATTTTTCAATATATGTCTTGTGAGTATTATGGTTATACTTGATATTCAAAGTTCTTCCATAAATATCATAACTAACATACATATTTGAATTACAATTCTCAGTCTTCATTTTTCTACTGTTTGTAGCTTGAGATTGAGGATCAATATTATTTTGAATTGTTGGAGAGGTTGCATTGTTATTTGTACCATTAGAATTTGATGATCTTTGAGTAGTTTTAACATCTTGTTTACATTTGTATAAAACTTTAATAGCTTTTGGGAATGGTTTTGCAGATAAATTGCTACTTCCTTTAGAAAATTTAAATCCAGATGCAGAAATAACAGGTGAAATGAAGTTATTTGTTAAATTTTCCATGATTGAATTCAAATTATTTTGTTGATCTTCATAAATTTCAATATTTGGAATAATATCATTTGATTCAAATCTTTTCAAAAAAATCAAATTCTTCAAATCAGTGTATTTCCCACTATTAATACGACCAAGGTATTCACCAAAATCATTAAATACATTGGATTCTAAAGGATTATCAACACAATTACCACAGAGTTTATAACGACCGTTATCATTTACATCGCGTAAAACACCGCAATAGAGACAATAATCTGCATTAGGATCCTTATTTTCACTACTAATCAATCCAGCATTTTGAATTGCTGCAAATATGTTTTTTGTATCATTAGCAAAATCAGCAGCAGCAGCAGCATTTGATTTTTGATCCTCAGTTTTGTTTTCACTGGAGTCCTTATTCTGATCTTTATCGTCTTTCACCGGTGGCAAGCCAGACTGATCATTTGATTGACCCTCTCTCAGCAAACTTTCATCAATTGGGATATCTTTGTTCTCATCTTTATGAGCTAGATGTTGATGTTGGTCCGGAGTTTGTGTAGTTTCAGCTTGACGTTCATATGTTTGTTGTTGTGATTGTAAGGAGGCTTGATTAGCAATGTTGATAATCTTTTCATGAATTGCATCTTGTCTTGGATCAGAAACTTGACCATGTTCAGTAACTGGTGCAGGGTTGTATTGATTCAAATCGTGAGCAGCATTATTACCCATTAAACTCAATCTCTCCAGCTTTTTCAGTCTCTTCTTTTTCCTTTCAATTTCTCTACACGGTTTACAAGTTCTGTACTTGAGGGTCTCTTCCGTTTCGTCAGCAGATCTCTTCTTCTTGCAACGACGGCAAATGTTCGGAACAGAACCGGATTGAGTAGCAGCAGCAGACATCCTGACTCTTGTACAATTCCTTTAAATAAACAACAGACTTGATTGATTGTGCCAACTAGTTCGCGAAGAAAACTAGGAACGTTGTTTTTATCAAAAGAGGATTTCAATTTTATAAAACAATTTCGTGAAGAAGAAAAATTTTTGTTGAGAAAATCGCGCCCCCTTAAAAAAAATAAAACAATGGCCGGGTAACTATTTTGGAAGGGGCAGTATGAAAAAAAAGAAATGATTTCGCCCAGGATCGAACTGGGGACGTTCTGCGTGTTAAGCAGATGCCATAACCAACTAGACCACGAAACCATTTTTAAGAAATCGGAAAATGGGTGCGAACGGGTTCGGTTTAATCACGTGACTGAAAATTACCACAAACAGTAATTTTTTAGATAAAAAATTGTAGGATACAATAATGATTGATGAATATTGGCCCATTTAAATGATATTTTCCTTCTTCTCAGAACTTTATTTATGTCATATTGTGAAATAACCATCAGATACGTTTTTATTGGTATATTCAACGAACTATTGTCATTAATATACAATGAATAAGACCAATTAGAGCTCTTCTAAATTAATATTAATATAATAGACGCATAAATTATTAAACATCAACAGCAGCTACATCAGCAACTGGCTTTGGTTAATAAAATTATGTACAACAGTAATAATAATATATATTGATCATATTTAATTATCTTATCAATATATAATTTAATATAGTCTTGTCGACGTGCTACCGATAATTTAAATTTATTTATTATAATAATATTATAAATCAAGAAATATTATATATTTTTATAATTATTATATATTACTGCAATATATGTATAATTTAGAATGCTACTAGTTCGTCTATTTCATAATTCATGATCTGTTATGCTAATATTAACTCTGCAAATAATATTCCCAGGCAAATATTAGAAAGTTAAGTACGGGATTAATACATCATCACCACGTTTAGTGCTTAGAAGTAAATGAATGGTACGATCAATGATATTTTTAATGGAGAACCACTAGAAGCTGGTTATCTAGCAGACTTTTTTATTGAAACTTTTTTTTTATTTTGACACAAAAATTTATCCATTTGAATATTAGCTAATCCAAGAATCTTTCAAAATTATGCGCATGGGTATCAAATTTAAAACTTGTGACAAACCTGGAAATAAAGATCATCTGAACCAAAAAGCAAGACGCTGTTCGAAATAATAAGAATAGTAGTATTAATTGCACTAACCCTCAGCTATCTAACCAGACTATTTTGAAGATCTGACAATGTCAATTAGCCAATCTGGGAATTTAGGGGGTCTGGAGCACCCTCAAGAAACTTCACTTACAATCGATTCATTTATGCTTTAGAGAATCAAAAAAAAGTTCCAAATCAATCAGTTATCTCTAGAACAATGTCAAATCAAATTCAAACCTTTCCAGATAAAACTTATGCTGATTTTTTGAATATCTTGAATCACCTTAAATGTACCCCAGATTTTCACCTTAATCCAAAATATTCACGAACCTCATCGTTCAAGCCACGAAAACGAAAGTCTCTATTAGATTCTACACCTCCAGAAATATTGAGTCACTACTTAAAATTGAATCA
This sequence comes from Hansenula sp. Y91-04, assembly GCA_037042445.1. Classification (NCBI taxonomy): domain Eukaryota; kingdom Fungi; phylum Ascomycota; class Saccharomycetes; order Phaffomycetales; family Wickerhamomycetaceae; genus Hansenula; species Hansenula sp. Y91-04. Next base: position 136,977 of record JAXQKK010000039.1, on the reverse strand, counting down.
TAACTGTCCAGCTGGCGTTCCGAAATATATTCCAACCAATCTTCACTCTGATACAGGATACAATCCAACTCAACAAGAGATTGAACGAGCTATCTATGATACTACCCAACTAGAAATTGAGCTTTTATCTAAAAAGGTAGAACTTGCACAAAGTCAACCTGAAAACCAAGATTACCAACAAGCCATTATTTCTCTTCAAGCCATCCAGCTCAGCAGGTTAGTGTTTACGGAGAAATTTTTCTTCAATTTGGCTTTTCAATATTCGTTGGAGAGAGGAATTATTGTCAATCAAGAGGAAAAACCAAAATACCTTGAAGAGCAACACAATTTCTATATAATAAAAGTCTTTCATAGCTCAGATAGAAAATTTTCCTTACAACTAACAACATATGAAGGAGTTGAGCCTTCCAGATTATTGCTTTTTAGAATTCAATACAATGCATTAGATCATTGGTATTCCACTTGTCACGACATTGTTGAAATGGTTACAAGAAACTCTCCAATGAAAATAATTAAAGTTCATATTATTCCACATAGATTTGATATTACCGACAGTCGTGAAATGTATATTCTAGCTGAGAGATTATCAGATACTGTCCCTGCCAAATATGATCCAGAGACAAATATTAGTTGTGTCATCATCAATGATATAACCAAATATGGTTTAAAGCAAAAAAAGATACAATCATATAGCTGAAATCACTGTTCATGAACTTAGATCATTGTTACGAAATAGTTAGTTTAGTAGTTAATAAAAGTTTGTTACTAAGTACTAATAAACCAGTCCTTAAATTTATACGTACATTCATTGGCCATTTAACCTATACAAAATCCTCGATTGTTATTTTAGAACTATCGCACATCTCTCTGAACCGACCTTTCATATTAAACAATCTCACTGGTTCATCAAACTCTTTGATCTCACCATTTTCCAATACCAAAATTCGATCATATTTCAAAATCGTCTTGAGTCTATGAGCTATACATAGAATAGTACAGTTCTTAAACTCTCTTGCAATTGTCTCCTGGACTAACGCATCAGTCTCATAATCAACACTTGATGTAGCCTCATCCATAATAAGAATTTTGGAAGAACGCACAAGTGCTCTAGCTAAGGCCAATAATTGTCTTTCACCTAACGAGAAATTTGCACCAGCATCCTCAACAACTGCCTCTAAATGGAACTTGCCTTTTTTATTTCCCTCCCCATCTATATCTCTTAACAGTCCACTTCTTCTAAGTGCATTCCATAACTCTTCATCCTGATGCTCATCAAACGGATCAAGGTTTTTTCTTATAGTTCCTTCAAATAAAACTGGATCTTGTGGAATTATCGACAATTTTGATCTCAAATCATGTAGCCCAATATCCTTCACATCAACTCCATCAATCTCAATTGATCCTTCAGCCAACTCTGTTAATCTATAAATTGCATATATCAATGAACTTTTACCTGCACCAGTTCTACCACAAATACCAATTTTCTCACTTGCTGCAATATCGAGATTTAAGTCTTTTAGAACCAGTGGTAATTCTGGTCTATATCTCAATGAAACATTCTTCAATTTCATGTTACCATTTTGTGGCCATTCTGGTGGAGGAGCCCTACCGGGTATCTTATAAGCAGGCTCTTGTTCCAACTCGTTTGCGTAATGACACAATCTTTCCACTGAGTTCATTTCATTTTCAACTTCTGAGTAACCTGTAAGCCATAAGGATAAAATACCAGAAAAATCCAAGATATAAGTTGTGATCAACCCAGTAGATGCAGCACTTATGTTAAATTGTCTTGTTAATGCTAGCATTGTAACAATTAGAACAATCCCACATCCCACAAGATTTAAAGTTACACTGATCCATCTCTGATTAGCAACAGTAACAAGATATGACTCATTTAGTGTGTCCCCAAAAAGATCATTTTGATCTATGAAACGATATTCTGAATGATAAGATTTAATAGTTTCCAGACCATTCAATACTTCGTTAAAATTCTGGTATACATGTGATCTGCTGAGAGCCTCAAGTCTTTTCACTTCTCTGGAAGACGCTTGGTAATAATTGGCTACCAAACCGAAAATTAAAATGATTAATGGAATTGCAATTGCAAACCATGGCAAATAAACCACGCACATAACCATAATTCCAATGATGTAAAATAAGAAATGAATCAATATTTTCAGCTGCACCCCAATCTCATTATCTAAAGAATTTGTATCCTTAGTAAATCTATTCAGGACTCTTCCACTAGGAGTCGTATCTGTAAAGCTCATAGGTGTATGCAAAACTCTTTTAACTGCATTCAAGTTCAAATTTTTGGATGAATTTACAATCAAGTACCCCATGATTAGAAGTTCAATCAAGGTGAAAATCCAACACAACATATTCAAAGCAACATAAAGGCCAACATAAAGTCCATCCCGGTTTGAACCAAAGCGTTCATCCATCCAAAATGATAACCAAATATTTGAAAACATTGAAAGGAAAATAGCCACTATGGTAAAAAAGATCAAAGTAGGAAATGCCATCCAAGAAAGAAAGCCAGAACCAGCTTGTACATATTGCTTGTAGATTTTAAAAGGGATTGAGTTAACTGCCTTCTCTTCTGTTTGAAATAACTCACCAGCGTTATCTTCAAATTCATCTAATTGTGAGACCTCCAACTTTTTCGCTTTCTCATCTTTATCTGGCCCGTTTGCTTTATTATGGTTCATCAATGAGGTGAACTTTGCATTTCTTTGTAAAAGACTCTCAATGTCCCCAATATCTAATGTTCCGTCGTCATTCACAAATACTATACTATCAGCTTGTAATATCAAGGAAAGTTGATGCGTTGCTAAGATTCTTGTCTTGCTACCAATTAATCCTAAAATACATTTTTCAACAATATGCTTCCCAACTTTGGCATCAACAGCACTCAAAACGTCATCCAGTAAATATATATCCTTCTGAGCGTATATCGCTCTAGCCAAACTTATTCTTGCCTTTTGACCTCCAGATAATGTTACTCCCTTTTCACCAACTTTAGTCATATCACCTGCAGGAAGAGAGTTGATATCAATTTCCAACGCACAAGCTTGGATCGTGTTACGGTAAAGAACAGCATCGAATTTGGAACCAAATATAATATTTTCTCTGATTGTAGTACTCTGTATCCAGGGTGAATCACACATTATAGCAGATCCATCTACCAAAGCCTGTCCATTAAGACGTGGCATACCACCCTTGATCGCATGTAATAGTGAAGATTTCCCAGAACCTGTGGACCCCGTCACCACTATAAATGAACCCTTTGGAGCCTCAAAATTAACATTTTGTAAAGTGAATCCTTTAGCAGTAGTGTCATCAAAATTTTCCCATTCAAAAGTTGCATTTTTCAGTTTGACAGCCAATCCGCTTCCACTTTTACTTGTTTCTTCGAATTTAAATACTTCTGTTGGTGCTCGTAGAAACTCAGAGACTCTTTTAAGACTAACCCAACCAGCAGTACAATAGGATAGAAGCATTGGGAAATCGGAAGTTAAATTCATCAAAATGTTGAACAAAGCTAGTGAGGCAAATATAGATGCAGCAGATCCCTTTTTAGATTTTATACTATGCAAAACTAAAAATGAAATCATCGAAGCAATAGGTGAAAGATTGAAAACGACCGCATAAATAATATTAGTAGCCCACTCAACTTTGAATATGTAACTTGACTCTTGAAATCTGGTTTCAATAATTTTTTCCTGATAAGCATCTTCCCAAGCGTACAGCTTGATCATTTTCATAGCATTCAAAACTTCCCTCATTAATCCAACTCTTTGATCAGTGTAAGTTGCTCCAAGTGATCTATACTTCATCATGAGAGCTCCTGGAATACCAACAAGAGCCATTCCCACCACAAAAAATCCTATACCACTCAAAGCTGAAACACCAATCGTCACTATAAGAAGTGCAATTCCTGCAATAACTGGTAAAGGTATACTTATAATTAATGGGAAAAAACTAATGGCAAGATCAAGTTTAGCCAAATCAGCACTTGCTAATGAGAACACCTTTCCACTGTTGAAGTCATATCTTCCTCTGGCATTAGTTATAAATGATTTCTCCATCAATGCTTTTGTCAGAACAGATCTAGAATGAGCACCAACAAATTTAGAATTTAGAAGTGAATGATTAAAACTTATAGAACTAACCGCTAGCAAAATAACAATACCTAGGGCATAACCAACACCGTCGTTTATAGGGGTGCTTGGTAATAGAACCCTATTTTTCACAACATCTATCAACTTCTTAATCAGCACAGGAATAACAACTTGACAACTAAAGGCAACAGTTGATAGCAATATCGCCAAGGTATACTCTGTCTTGAACGTTAAAAACAAAGCATGAGCTACCACTTTATGTGTAAGTTCAGTTTGACCTTTTTTCTCATTGTGCTTAACAATTCTATTCAGATTAAGTTGAAATCTAGGATAAGTGGAATTGATTGATCGATATTTTATTACCCAATTTCCACAAGTCACCATAATCCAGAGTTCTTTTATACCCTTTGTTATATAACGGTATCAACCAGAAAAAGAATATTCTTGAGATCAAGTTTTTAGTTTGGGCTGGTAGTACTGTTCTTTCAGATTCATCAGGCACTGGTGGTACTTTTTTGGAGAGCAATGGAGTCAATAGCCTCTTCACCGGTCTGACACTCTTCTCATCTTGCAATACCTCCATCTGCTCAACTCCATCGTGTGTGCTATTCACCATTATTTGACTATCGATGGTGTAACTAATCTTACTGATAAGATCGCATTATTTTATTTAAAAGGGGACATGCTGTCCTGCTTATATTGAATCTAAGTTCTGTGAAGCGTGTAATGCCTATCTAGATTTTTTAAATGTGAAAAAGACTCTTCGCTATTGTCCTGCACGGCAGACGGAGCCCTGCCCAACTCCCGACAGAGACGTGCCCCCGACTAGGCCCGCGGGCCCCTTTCTAGGCTTGTTCTCGACTGGGTTCAACTACAATTCCTCCTTTTAAAGACATAATATAATTCATCTGCTTAGTTAAAATCAGCTAGTGTAATGTCTGCACTTTCACACATCTCTCTAAATAATCCTCCATTGTTGTACAAAGCTAAGGGCTTATCATATTCCTCTAATTCACCTTTCTCCAAAACCAGAATCTTATCATATTTAACTATTGTCTTCAATCTATGGGCAATACAGAGAATGGTACACTCATTGAATTCTCTAGCTATGGTCTCTTGAACTAAAGCATCAGTTTCGTAGTCAACACTTGAAGTAGCTTCATCCATAATCAAAATCTTTGAGCGACGAACTAAGGCTCTAGCCAATGCTAGTAATTGACGTTCACCAAGAGAGAAATTTGAGCCCTCATTTTCAACTTTACTTTCCAAATGGAACTTGCTATAACTATCTGGCAATTGGGTTCTGATCTTCTCCAAACTATTTGCACCAATAAGTCCACTTCTTCTCAGCGCATCCCATAGCTCATCCTCAGAACTTTCATCAAATGGATCGAGGTTTCTCTTAATAGTGCCTTGGAACAAAACAGGATCTTGTGGAATGATTGACAGCTTTGATCTTAAATCATGTAAACCCATCTTCCCAGTATCAAGACCATCTATAAGAATTCTACCTTCAGATAATTCACTCAATCTGTATAGTCCAACCATCAATGAACTCTTACCTGCACCTGTTCTACCACAAATACCAATCTTAGCACCTCCTTCAGCTTCAAAGCTCAAATTCTTAAGTACCAAAGGCAATCCATCACGATATCTCAATGATACATTTTCAAACTTGAGATCACCATTAGTTGGCCATTCAGTTGGAGGTTTAAACTCTGATTTTTTATAAGCTTTCTCCTGTACTAAATCATTCGCATAATAGCAAACTCTCTCCACTGAATTCATTTCATTCTCAAGATTAGAGAATGACGTTAAGAAAAGAGATAGCATTTGCGAGAAATCAACCATATAGTAGGTAATCAAACCAGAAGCTGAAGCACCGATACTAAATGTTCTGGTTACGCATAATAAAGAAACAATCAACACAACAAAACTAGCCAAAGTATCCAAACTCACAGCTATCCATCTTTGGTTGGCAATAACCACAAAATAAACTTCGTTCAACTTGTCTAAAAGTTTGTCATTCTTATCCTTAAATCTATCTTGTGCATCATAAGCTTTGATTGTGTTCAAACCATTCAGAACTTCATTGAAGTTGTTGTAAACAAATGAACGATTAATCGCCTCTAGACGTTTAACCTCTCTAGAAGAAGCCTGGTAGTAGTTCGTAATAATCAAAAAAAATATCATTAAGAATGGAACCGAAACAGCAAACCAAGGTAGATAAACAATTGCGAGAATCAAAATTCCAATCAAGTTTCCACCATAACTCAGCAACAATTTCATCTGCGAAATAATCACATTGTCTAATGAGTTTGTGTCTTTAGAGAATCTGTTGATAATTCTTCCAATCGGTGTTGTATCCATAAAACTCATAGGTGTATGTAAAACTCTTTTGACAGCTTTCAAGTTCAACACCTTCGATGCCTCTACTGCCATATAAGCTATAGCGGTAAATTGAACAGTAACCAAAATAACACTCAAAACGACAAAGCTAACATAAAGTGCAATGTATGTACCATTTGATAAGCTTTTAAACTTGTTTTCAATCCAATAAGAAAGCCAAACATTAGCAAACAAACCCGAAAACACAGCTAGAGCTAATGTTCCCAAAACTAAAGGGGCCGCAGCGAATTTAAAAACACCTTGGCCAGCTGCTATATATTGACTATAGATAGAGAATGGGATGCTGTTATATGCACGTTCTTCTTCACCAAAAAGAGTTCCGCTTTGTTTCGTTGCTGAATCTTCATTCGATGTTACAGCTTCAATTGCATTTTCTTTCTCCTCATCATTCTCATCCTTCATTTCTTTGGACTTGTTGTACTCCATTAAAGCAACAAATTGAAAGTTTGTTTCTCTAAGCTCTTCTTCTGTTCCAACATCAATTGTACCATCACCATTCAAATACACAACTCTATCAGCTTGTTTGATCAGGGATAACTGATGCATAGCTAAAATTCTAGTCTTGTCACCAATTAGCCCTAGTAGGCAATGCTGAGTAATATGCTTCCCAACGTTGGCATCAACAGCGCTCAAAATATCATCAAGTAGATATATATCTTTTTTTGTATAAATTGCACGAGCTAGGTGGACACGAGCCTTCTGACCACCAGATAATGTCACACCTCTTTCACCGATCTCAGTGTCCTCACCGGCCGGTAATTCTCTAATATCATATTCTAAAGCACAGGCTTTAACCACGTTGTAATATCTGACTGGATCGAATTCTTCACCAAAAAGAATATTTTCCTTAACTGTAGCATTTTGAACCCATGGTGCTCCACAAAGTAAGAGATCGCCATTAACAGCTATATCACCTTCAACTTTAGTCATGAATGCTGCAATAGCAGCCAAAAGTGATGATTTACCAGAACCTGTAGGTCCTGTGATAACAATGAATTCACCTTTCTTCACTTCAAAGTTAATGTTACGAAGACCAGTAAATACTGGTTCTCCCGCTTGTTCTGAAATACTAAATCGTTCTACAGCATCTTCCAACTCAATGCTGGCTTCCCTCTGTTCCTTTTTGGATTTTTTTCTCCACCATTTGTTTTGCTTTCTGGTTAGAATTTCTTTAGCAAGCTGTTCCTCTCTTCTCTTTTCAGAAATTTCTTGATCTTCAAAGTCTGTCCATTCAAATTCACCATTCTCAATTTTCAAAGCTATATCACTACCTTCTGGAATTATTGAACTGTCATAATAACTTTTTAGAGACTCATTGTCCACTGGGGCTTGTAAATATTTTGTAATTCTATCGACAGCAGAAAGACCATCAGTACAGAGTGATATCGCAACAGGGAAGCTTGATACCTGATCAGCTAACAAGCTGAATAGTGATAATGAAGAAAACACATTTGCTGGACTTCCGTGATTATCCAAAGCATAGAGAACTAACATTGAACCCATGGAAGTTACCAATGAAGAATTTGAAGCAATAGTTGTCATCACATTTATAGTAAATTGAATTTTAAAGACATATGAAGATTCAGAGTTTCTTACAACTGTTATCAACTTCTCATAAGCATCCTCCCACGAATAAAACTTCACTATTTTCATACTTTGTAAAACCTCTCTCATCAGTGAAACCCTTTTATCTGTGAACTTGTTTGCTGCAATTCTGTACTTTAGCATAATAGTTGCAGGTGTCGACATCAAGAACATGGTCATGATAAAGATTGCAACACCTACTAAAGCAGCAACTCCAATATTAACTATCAAAATCACAATACCAATGATCAATGGTACAGGAAATGTAATGGCAAACGGGAAGTATCCGAGAGCAAGATCGACCCTAGAAATATCTGAGCTCATAAATGAAATTATTTTCCCTGTTGGATAGTTATGTCTTGTTTCAGCATCCGCAATTAGTGATTTTTCCAGCAGCACCTTTGTAAGAATACTTCTTGAATGCCCACCAATTATTTTGGAATATTGTGTTGACTGATTTATCAAAATTGCAGAAATAGCTAGAAAGAGAAACACGCCAAATGCATAACCAACACCTTGACCAATGCTAGAACTATCAGGTTCTCGGACGTTTTGTTCAATAAAATTAACCAAATACCTAGTGAGTAATGGTGCTAAAACTGAAAACACATTACCAGCTAATCTCAATAAGATAGACATTATAAGTTCCCATTTGAAGGTTCTGGTGAGGGCGAAGACAATTGCGAATCTAGGTATCTCATCTTCTCGATCTGGATTCTTCAGCTTATGGTTTAAAATGATTTTTTGAAGATTTGTGTCAAATCTCTTATACACGTACGTGATTGAAGTGTGTTCATCTAGATACCAAAGATCTTCTTGACACAAAGTTCGCTTATACCCTTTGTTTAATAGCGGCGTCAACCAGAAAAAAAATAAGTTGGATAAGATGTTTGTATGATATAAAGGATATGGCTTTCTTTCAGATTCTAAAGGTACTTCTGGTACTTTGGATGATAAAAACCTAGTCATCAATCTCTTCACAGGATATTGGCTATTTTCAGTCTGATTCTGTTCAATATCCACATGCTGTTTATCTGCCTCATTGGCAACTTCTGAAGACATTTTATGGAACACCTGAAGTAACTCTCATGGTGAACTGAACTCTCATGGTGAGCTGGTTCATGTAGGAACACCAAATACTTATAAGACTAATGACTTCATATAAGTTTACAGTTTTTATGCCTATCGCATAAATATATGATTTTATTATAATTGATTAGCGCTTATGTAACTGTTGAGATTGCCACAAAAAATATTCATTGATTCTTATCACACAATAGGGACTAACTAGTGGTAGCCACTCAGCTGATCTTAGAATGCACCTATGAGAGCCACATCCCTTTTAACAAGGGGAATTAGTATTAAGATAAATGGCTTACTAGCTGCTTAATATTTTCATGACGAAGATATGGTTTATTCTAAATGCACTAGACTTGAGTATACTACGTAGTTTACAACAAGATCAGGGAAAGTTCCAAATAAAGTCTATTAATTAGTTAAAGTCAGCTAGTGTAATATCTGCACTTTCACACATCTCTCTAAATATTCCTCCATTGTGGTATAGAGCTAACGGCTTATCATATTCCTCTAATTCACCTTTCTCCAAAACCAGGATCTTGTCGTATTTAACTATCGTCTTCAATCTATGAGCAATACAGAGAATAGTACACTCACTGAATTCTCTAGCTATGGTCTCTTGAACTAAAGCATCAGTTTCGTAGTCAACACTTGAAGTAGCTTCATCCATAATTAAAATCTTTGAACGACGAACTAAGGCTCTCGCTAGTGCTAGTAATTGACGTTCACCAAGAGAGAAATTTGATCCTTCATCCTCAACTTTACTTTCTAAATGGAACTTGCTATAATCTTCTGGTGACTGATTCTTTATTTTCTCCAAATTGCCTGCTTCTATCAATCCACTTCTTCTCAGAGCATCCCATAACTCATTTTCAGTACTTTGACCAAATGGATCGAGATTTCTCTTAATGGTGCCTTGGAACAAAACAGGATCTTGTGGAATAATTGAAAGCTTTGATCTTAAATCATGCAACCCCATTTTCCCAGTATCAAGACCATCTATAAGGATTCTACCAGCAGATAATTCACTTAATCTGTATAGTCCAACCATCAATGAACTCTTACCTGCACCTGTTCTACCACAAATACCAATCTTAGCGCCTCCTTCAGCTTCGAAGGTTAGATTCTTAAGTACCAAAGGTAATCCATCACGATATCTCAATGATACATTTTCAAACTTGATATCACCATTAGTTGGCCATTCTGGTGAAGGCTTAAACTCTGATTTTTTATAAGCTTTCTCTTGTACTAAATGATTCGCATAATAACAAACCCTCTCAACTGAGTTCATTTCGTTCTCCACTTCTGAATATGTAACCAAAATAACTGACAACAACTGTGAAAAATCAACCATGTAGTAAGTAAGTAAACCCGCAGCAGAAGCACCAATGCTGAATTGTCTAGTCACTGATAACAAAGAAACAATCAACACAACGAAACTAGCCAAAATATCAAGACTCACACCTATCCATCTCTGGTTGGCAATAACCACAAAATAGACTTCGTTCAATTTGTCTAAAAGTTTGTCATTTTTATCCATAAATCTATCTTGTGCATCGTAAGCTTTAATTGTGTTCAACCCATTCAAAACTTCATTAAAATTGTTGTAAACAAATGAACGATTGATAGCTTCCAATCTTTTCACTTCTCTAGAGGATGCTTGATAATAATTTGTAATGACTAAGAAGCAAATCATTAAAAATGGAACAGCAATGGCAAACCAAGGCAAGTAAATAATTGCAAGAATCAAAATTCCAATAACGAAACCAACAAAATGTAGAAATATTTTCAATTGTTGACCTATTTCATTATCTAATGAGTTTGTATCTTTAGAAAATCTATTGATGATTCTTCCAATTGGTGTTGTATCCATAAAACTCATTGGTGTATGTAAAATCCTACTAACAGCTTTCAAGTTCAGCACTTTAGAAGCCTCTGTCATAATGTATCCCATGACGGTGAACTCAACAGCAATCAAAATCACACTAAGAACGGTGAATCCAACATAGAGTCCGATATATGTACCATTTGACATATCCTTAAACTTATCTTCAACCCAAAATGAAAGCCAAACATTAGAGAAAACTGACATAAACACAGCAAGTGTCAATGAGATCACAACCATAGGGAAAGCAGTAAATTTGAAAAAACCTTGTCCAGCTTCAATGTATTGTTTATAAATTGACAATGGTATACTATTGTATGCACGTTCCTCTTCACTGAAAAGAGCACCATCACCTTCTAAAGGTAAATTTTCATCTACTGAGGTAATTTTCACCACTGAATCACCTTTTATGTCCTCTTCGTCTTCTTCTAATTCTTTCTCCTTGTTATATTCCATCAAGGCGACAAACTGGAAATTTCTTGCTCTAAGTTCACTTTCGGTTCCAATATCAATTGTACCATCACCACTCAAATACACAACCCTATCAGCTTGTTTGATAAGAGATAACTGATGTGTAGCCAAGACCCTAGTCTTATCACCAATTAAACCTAGAAGACAATGTTGAGTAATATGCTTACCAACATTGGCATCAACTGCACTCAAAATATCATCAAATAAGTAAATATCTTTCTTAGTATAAACCGCACGAGCTAAATTAACACGAGCCTTTTGACCACCTGATAATGTAACACCTCTTTCACCAATCTAAAGTGTTTTCACCAGCTGGTAATGTTTTCAAGTCAGGTTTTAAGGCACACGCTTCAACAATAGCATCATATCTTTCTTTATCATACTCTTCACCGAAAAGAATATTCTTCTTTACAGTAGCGTTCTGTATCCATGGTGAACCACAAAGTAAAAGGTCTCCATTCACTGCAACCTTACCATCAGTTTTGGCCATGAATGCAGCAATAGCAGCTAACAAAGATGATTTACCAGAACCTATTGACCCTGTAATAACAATGAATTCACCTTTTTGAATCTCTAAATTTATATTATGAAGACCTGCAAAATTGGACTTATCTTGTTCTAGTGATGCACCCTCTTCTGCCACTTCCTCTTTCAACTCAACTTCGATTTCTTCCTGTTCTTTCTTGGATTTCTTTCTCCACCACTTATTTTGCTTTTTGGCTAATTTCTCTTTAGCAAGTTGTTCTTCTCTCTTCTTTTCGGCAACTTCTAAATCCTCAAATTCTGTCCATTCAAATTCACCATTATCAATCTTTATAGCTATATTACTATCTTCTGTAATTAAAGAGTTATCATAATAAGCCTCAGAAGATGCAGTTTCAACTTCAGATTGCAAATACTTGGTAATTCTATCTATAGCTGATAACCCATCAGCACAATAAGATAGAACAATTGGGAAATTTGTGACCTGAACAGCTAATAAGTTGAATAATGATAGTGAAGAAAACACATTGGCAGGGTTTCCGTGTTTATTCAAGGCATAGAGAACCAAGAAGGCACCCATGGATGTTATTGATGAAGCATTCAGTCCAATGGTGATCATCACATTTATCACGAGCTGTATTTTAAATACATATGAAATTTCTCTGTTTCTAACAATGGTTATTAACTCTTCATAAGCATCTTCCCAAGAATAAAATTTAACCATCTTCATACTTTGAAGAAGTTCTCTCATTAGAGAAACTCTCTCATCTGTATGTTTGTTTGCAGCAATTCTGAGTGTGAACATACTTTTAGCAGGTAATGATATAACAAATAAAGTTACAATGAAAATTGCAATACCTGCCAAAGCTGCAACACCGATATTAACTATCAACACGACAATTCCAATAATCACTGGTGCTGCAAAAGCTACAGCGATTGGGAAAAAGCCAAATGCAAGATCAATTCTGGAAAGATCTGAACTCATAAATGAAATTATTTTCCCACTTGGAAAATTATGTCTTGTTTCAGCATTGGCAACTAATGATTTTTCCAATAGTGCTTTCGTAATGAGAGTTCTTGAATGACCACCAACCAGTTTTGCATATTGAAATGACTGATTCATTAAGATTGTAGACATAGCCAACATTAGAGTGAGTCCAATTGAATAACCTACACCTTTACCAATACCTGTGCCTGGTATCAAGGCTTTTTCTTCGATAAACCTTATCAAATATCTTGTTAGTAAAGGAGTGAAAGCAGCAAACACATTACCAATGATTCTTGAAATAATGGAAATAATGTATTCATATTTGAACGTCTTGAGGATTGCAAGAACAATGGTGAATCTCGGTAGTTCATTTGCTTTATCTGGATTCTTTAATTGATGTTTTTGAATGATTTTTTGCAAATTTGTGTCAAATCTTTTGTAGACAGATGTGATTGAAGTGTGTTCATCAAGGTACCAAAGATCTTCTTGGCGTAAAGTTCTCTTATACCCTATGTTTAATAATGGTGTTAACCAGAAAAAGAACAAGTTGGATAAGATGTTTGTATGGTATAAAGGATATGGCTTTCTTTCAGATTCTAGAGGTACTTCAGGTACTTTTGATGATAAAAACCGAGTCATCAATCTGTTGACGGGGTATTGGCGCTCTCCAGTCTGATGCTGCTCGATATCCACATGCTGTTTATCACCCCCATTGGTGAGTTCTGAAGACATGTTTGCCACTGTGTTTAGAAACCAACATATAATGATTTATAAACAATCAAAGGAATCACTGCTGATTTTATAGATAATTCAGACGGCTTCACTTTTCGCCTTACAATAGAAAACTCTTAGCGTTGAACTGTAAGAAATGCAGGAAGTGTGGATACTCTCAGTACACCTTTAATACTAGTTCCCATTTGTTGACTAGTGGTTAAAATAATAATTTATTTAATCAAAGTTCACCTATCTAATTATTATTTTCTTACACTGTTGATCTGACAGTTGCTGAACGCCAAAACTTGAAATGTTATTGTTTTATAAATTTGTATAAGCCTTTTTTTTGCGCATCTAGGCGATTATGTCAATTTTTTAGACTGTAATTTGTTTTGAGTAACTTTTAACAGAAAAAAATTAATATGACCAATAATTTACAATAAATGGGTGAATAAACGGGTGAATTAATGCATAATTCATCTCTCTAGTTGATTTAATTTGCAATTTTAGACTCTACTGTGGTATTCACAATCTTGTTATTGTTAAGTATATTATACTGCGGAGGAAAGCCTGGCTCCGCTCCGAAAGTACGGAATTAAAACGTACTAGTAGTAATAGTACAATACTAAATTCTTACCATAATTACAACAATAAGACAAGGAGAGCAATCAAATTCTTCTTCCGTAGTTCCATTTATCTTTAAAAATTGGTAAAGATATCTTATCACACTCATAAAACAGGTAAATTGCATTTCACGCTTCTCTGTTTACCTGTTTACCTGTTTTGGCCCTACCACTAGATGTTAATATTATATAAGCAGTTTCTAGGGTCTTTATCAATTATTATATATCATGAATCGAAGTTATAAATTATTAATTTCGATTATATATTATTTATTATAATCTGTAACTATATTCGAGTTGAAATATATTTTAATATTAATTTGCATTAAAGTTTTTTAGAATTAATTAAATATAATGATTTTAATTTTACAATAATTAATGCAGCTTTTAGTCTCTAATATTTGAAATTTTGGATATAATTAACATAATATTAAATTTTATTCAGCTCGCAACAAAGATTTATATATTATTATGTATAAATAAAATTATGTACATAGTCATATAATATAGAATCATACGCCAATTTTACTGTTATAAATTCCTTATTAAATATCGGTACATATCGACGAAAATAATTTTATAGTACAATTAGGATAGTAATTAAAAGGATGTAGCTAATATAAAGGTGTCTAGCTGATATAATGTGCTACAAATTAAAATCCTAGCTTCACTTATGTATAATAAAACAGTTCAGATAGATCATCAGTAGGCTAAGTCTTCCTTGAGTATAAAATCTGTGGACAGAATTACAAGAATAATAAGATTGAGCTTATTCATGGTTCCAAAATGAAATTAAAAATTATTAGGGTGTTCATACATATTTGAAGAGCATGAGTTACAAATCTTTTGACTTATTCATAAGTAATATCCACAAACTACCTATTTGTTCAAATTTGTATTTTGTACCACTTTACCTTTTTTATTTTTCAGATTCGAGAAAGTGTCAGGAAAACATTCTTGGCTTAAAATTCAGTAAATACTTCGAGATTTGATAGTCTGATATAAACACCGTAAACTCATCTAAGAAATGATTCGGTAATCAAATAAAGGGCTGTGAACTTCAGTATACTATGTTTACAGATCGGCAAAAGAGTCACCTACTTATTATTTTGTATTATTATTACTCACCCGTGTGACTGTGCACCAGGAGCTATTTATTTAAAGGCAAAAAATTGTCACAAACAGCCGCAGTCTTCTTTTTCCTTTCAGCATATCAACACCATTACGAAAATGTCAAAAGTTTACTATCATTTTCTTATTTTGTTACTTTCAATCACTTCTAAAGTGTATACTTGGGATATGGTGACCAGAGATGTAACTCCTCAATTTGACATTATTAATGTTTTGAGGTGTATTGATGCTAATAGTCCTGTTGACTATCGAATTGGTTCTTCTTCCAAAGGTGTTTTATCTGTCCATGTCAATTATAATGAGGTGGAAAAAACAGAAGCTACTACAGTGTTTCATAATTGTTATATAACGTATGGAAATAACCGTATCATATCACTTGAGCTGTTTGAAAACGAAGATCCACTAGAGATTTATTATGGATTGGCATCTGAATTACTTCATGGATATCAAGAGTTTTCATCAATCGAGTATTATCTTCCTATTCAAGACGGGAGGGATTGTGTGATGATAACATAAATCAATGATAAAACCAGATAGAGAATTTGAAACTTATTATTAATAGTTACTTATATTTGTTCAATACGGAATCCACCAAAAATGCTCATCATTTAGTAGGTTTATGTTATTTCTTTTTTCATATATAAAAGAGAAGATATTATGAACCTAACCAAATTTTGACTTTGATAGGTAATTTCAGATATGAGTATTCAACTACATTTTCAAAAGGTACAACAGCATTATCCCATTTTCGAGTTATTTGATTTTGCAGCCTTTACACCATAATTTTTTTACAACCGCCCCTTAGGAGATATTATTTTGAAGACACTCACTAACACCTGTACAGTGTATAATATCGTGAAAAAAAAAAATGTTATATACTGATTTTGGAATGAAAACATCGACGTTATTTGACATACTAATAACGAATGTAATACATTTATACCTGCTATCAGGCGTTGTCGAGGTCAGCTAAGGTTACCAGCTAATACTGCACCTCTGTATGAATTATTTTATTTTCTTATAATTGAACTGTTTAATCAACATTAGTGTAGTAGGCCGGCCGTCTCTAAATATAGAAACGCGCGCGTAGAGTTCATACAACAATAAGCTGCTATAGCTATACACACCTATCGTTACAGGTTACCACAGAGTCTAACAAATTTTTTGGCGTTCACAAATATTTCAATACTAAGAGTCAGTCATTACGGAAATCTGTCACCATTGTAAGATCGGTGAGCTTAGCCTTTGAAACTTGATTCCTCGCTCTATGTTTATAATTTTTATAATTTTTCGAGAGATGGAGATTCGAGATTCCGAGATTTCGAAAAAGTGTCAGGCTGCAGCTAAAATTCTTGGCTTGAAAATCAGTTGAAAATTATAGAATTCACAGTCTGATATGAGTTAGTTATACATCATAAACGAAATCAAATGATTGAATCTGTGACTAAGAGACGGATATATGTGATATTTGTAAGTGTATATCGCTTTACAGATCGGCAAAAGAATCAAATATGTTTTATTGTTTACTGATGTGGTGACTGTCGGTATCATGAACTATTTAAATCAAAGTACATCCAGCCAGTTGCAGTGATATTTTTCTTTCTCTTTAAATAAAAACCATTACGAAGATGACAAAAGTTTACTATCCTTTTGTTATTTTATTATTTTTGGTCACTTCTAGAGTGTATGCTTGGGATATGGTGGCCAGCAATGTGACATCCCAATCTGATATTATTAATGTTTTGAGGTGTATTGATGCTAATAGTCCTACTGATTATAGAATAGGTTCTTCTTCTGAAGGTACGTTATCTGTTCATGTTAATTACACACAAGTAAATGTGACCCAAGCTAGTGCAGTATTTGAAAATTGTTATAGAAGATATGGAAATAATCGTGTCATATCACTTGAGTTATTTGCAAACGAAGATCCATTAGAAACTTATTATGGTTTGGCATCTGAATTACTTTATGGACATCAAGATTTTTCATCAATCATGTATTATGTCAGTATTAACTCTACTTCAAGTCTCCAGAAGCGCCAGAAATATGCTTCATACTATGAGGTACTCATGTCTCCTTTTAAAAATGACTGTTCAAGCAATGAGAAATTCTTTACGTATTCTGATACATGCCAGGATTCAGAGAAACAGCCATTCCGTGCCTTTGAATGTGACAATCGTCAAGACTATGAACTAAAACTTATCGTTTGGCCACATCACGATTGTGAAAAGGGCGATCAAGCTAATTATTATATTCCACCACAATCATTTCTTAACTGTCGGAGTCGTAAAACCTATTCCTGGTGGGGGTCGTTCAGTAAAGATCAGTGTTATGAAAAAACTACCAAAAATTGCACTGAAGCACATGTGGACCAATGGTCAGGCCATTTTGCTAGTGGAGTAGTTAACAAAGGTGGTCATAGGTATTATGATGAATTATAATAAGAGGTGAGATTCAGTGATTAACAAAAATTACGAGTATGATTTCATATAAAAATGATAATAAATGGACTAGAAAGAATTTTAAAATAAAAATCTCTACTTTTTGTAAAATTATCCTCAAGTAATTATGATATGATCACAGCAGTTATAGCCACTGTTTAATTTTTACGTCCATGGATCTCTTAGGTTATCTAGTTCGATCTCTTTCACCTCAAGGGAAGATCTCGATTTTATCCTTTCAAAATTCCTTATAAGTAAAGTTAGCGTTATTGTTTAATCTTCTATGACTCAGCCTGTTGTTATTTGGAGGTTCTTTTACCGCAAGGCAGAATATAGCCTTAGTACCTCCAGAAAACGACGTTAATATTGTACTTTTAGTGGCCGGTAGGTAGATCGGCGAGAAAATGAGTCGATAACGACGTCAAATGTGATTCGATATTAATAGTACATCTAAATTTATTGTTCATCTGTGGAGTCACTATTTAAACTTACATTTCCAGCTTTCTTTTCTTACTTTTCGAAACCACAATATTAGACGATGTTGAATATGCACCTTCCTTTTATTATTTTGACACTTTTAGCCACATATGGAGTCTATGCTTGGGATATGGTGACCAGCAATGAGACAGAACAATTTGACATTATAAATTTTTTGAGGTGTATTCATGCTAACAGTCCCGCTGATTACCGTATAGGTTCTGTTTCTGAGGGTACATTAGCTGTCCATGCTAATTACACTGAAGTAAATAAAAGGGAAGCCCAAACAGTGTTTGAATATTGTTTTCGAAACTACGGAAATAGACGTATCATATCACTAGAATTGTTTGCAGGTGAAGATCCACTTGAGGAATATTATGGCCGAGTGTCTGAATTGCTGGATGGTAACGATGCTTTCTCGTCAATTGAATATTATGCCAGTAGTCGGCATCAAGGGAGTAATAATATGTTTATGCAACTAAATCTATGCGGTTGAACCATTAAAGCTGGATAACATACACGAACATCTCAACATTTAGAGGGAAATTATCAATTCCTATTTTCAACCACGTCATAAATGAGTTTTATTAGACATCTACAAAGAGTATTTTACAGGGTCTCAAGACAGGGAGAAGTTCCAGAGACCACGTTTTAGTTTGATTTTACCTCCTGGACCCTGGTTATTAGCTATGTATTTGAAATTCCAATAAATCAGCCACTCTTTTGCAACCGTTATCAAAAGTTACTAATCTAAGTATGTGATCATCGATAGTACATATTTGTGAGGTATGTTCCTTTCAAAATATTTTTAGACTTGATATTTTTTTGACAGCTACTATTTGATATTTGTGGATTCAGTCGCGATGATTGACGGTGGCTTGTGGATTAAGAGATGGCTAATATCTCCAACAAGAGACAGTGGCTTGTGGCAGCCAGTTTTAAATCGAGGACCAAGAAAAGATGGATATCATCATGGCAAAGGTGTGTAGTTTGTTAAGGTATCTTTGATTTCAGAGTAGGTAGTTTTCCACTTAATGCTACCTGCCAGATTTTCGTGCCAAAAGTATAGCATTTTATTGTTGTTGAATCTAAGGTATCTATACTTAACTCCCTGGATTCAACAGCCACATACAATATCTCCCAATCATTCCAATCTTGTATCGATCATCTATTGATTCAATTCTGCTGAGCCATACCTTGTGGCCCAGCTCTTTGTTTCTTCATAATAGCTGCTGTGGCGAATGCAATCTCACGTGACTTGACACTATAATGCCCATGAAGAATTTTGATTCACCAACAGTTAAATTGGATGAAAATCTGCATATATCTCTTTCTAAAGTTTTGTATTGTTTTAAAATTGTCCATATTCATATCCCAAATCATTTTAAAATGCCTGCTCCTCACGGTGGTGTCTTACAAGACCTTATTGCTAGAGATTTACCAATTAAAGATGAATTATTAAAAGAATCCGAATCTTTACAATCAATCATCTTGAATCCTCGTCAACTTTGTGATCTAGAGTTAATCTTAAACGGTGGGTTCTCTCCATTAACCGGGTTCCTCACTGAAAAGGATTACAACGGTGTTGTTGAAAAATTACATCTTTCAAATGGTTTAGTGTGGAGTATTCCAATTGTTTTAGATCTTTTCAAAGATGAAGTTGAAAAATATAAAGTTGGTGAAAGAGTCACTTTAAGAGATGAAGATGGTTATGCTTTGGCTATCTTGACTATCGCTGATAAATATCAACCAGATAAACAAAATGAAGCAAAGAAAGTCTTTGGTGGTGATCCAGAACATCCAGCTATCAAATATTTATTCGAAACTCAAGGTGATATCAACATTGGTGGTGAATTACAAGCTATTAGATTACCAATCCATTATGATTACACTGCCTTACGTAAAACTCCAAACCAATTAAGAGACGAATTCCATTTGAAAGGTTGGGATAGAGTTGTTGCCTTCCAAACTAGAAACCCAATGCACAGAGCTCACAGAGAATTAACTGTTAGAGCTGCTAGAGAACATACTGCTAATGTTTTGATCCATCCTGTTGTCGGTTTAACTAAACCAGGTGATATTGATCATCACACCAGAGTTAGAGTTTATCAAGAAATCATCAAAAGATATCCAAGTGGATTGGCCCAATTATCATTATTACCAATTGCCATGAGAATGGGTGGTCCAAGAGAAGCTGTTTGGCACGCAATTATTAGAAAGAATTACGGTGCTACTCATTTCATTGTTGGTAGAGATCACGCTGGTCCTGGTTCAAACTCAAAAGGTGTTGATTTCTATGGTCCATATGATGCTCAAGAATTAGTTGAAGAATACAAACATGAATTAGGTATTGATGTTGTTCCATTTAGAATGGTTACCTACTTACCAGAAGAAGATCGTTATGCTCCAATTGATACCATTAAAGATGGTGTCAAGACTTTGAACATTTCAGGTACTGAGTTACGTAGAAGATTAAGAGATGGTTCTGAAATTCCAAGTTGGTTCTCATACCCAGAAGTTGTTAAAATTTTAAGAGAATCTCATCCACCAAGACCAAAACAAGGTTTCACATTATATTTGAACTCATCAATTTTAGCTCATGCTTTACTTGCTACTTTTAACCAATTTGGTGGTAGACATTACACTATTTTAACTAAAGAATTTGCTTCACCTTTTATTGCTCATGAATTAACAAGAGCAGGTGCAGGTGTTATAATCTTAAATGAAGATGAAGATAAATTAATCACTGGATTCAAAAAGGAGGTTTCAAAAGCTGGTACTTTTATTACTGTTAATGATGAAGCTGATAAAGTTCAATTCAAAGACGCTGAAATTGAAATTGATTTGAATGGTAATCCATTAACTGCAGTTCAAAAAATTGTCTTATATCTTGAAGAACAAGGTTTCTTCCGTTTCTAGATTTTATTATCAATGTTTTATAAATAGTTTTATCGCTTCTACATTTACAAATTTTCTATACTGTAGTATAAATAATTCATTAAATTCTATATGTTTTAAACTTTTATCCTTCTCTCATCATACCTTTTGAAAATTTGGGTTAACTAAATAGTTCTTCAATTTGGAAATATAAGCATTAGCTTTAGCGTCAGCATCTTGGACAGTTGGACTAACAGTCACTTTAACAGTTACAGTTGATTCACTAGCTGTGGATGGTGTAGAATCAAGTAAGTCCAAAAAGTCTGATGTTTCTCCTGAGAAAGTTGGTGATTTCTCTGCAATTTGAATATTCAAATCAACTTTAAATCTCTCCAAGTTAGTTGGTAATGCAACAAGGTCTTCGAAAATAGGATCATAATAATCACTTGAAACTGCTTTTCTTTGATATGCGAATGATTCAGAACGTTTAGAAGCTTCTTTAACATAGCTTGCTAAGTCAAAGTTTAATGCACTTTCAGGTGATAAAGATTTAACAGATTCTTCAATAGAAGAGAGATTAATTGTTTCACTGATGATTTTAATTTCTTTCTTTGGTTTTTCTGGTTTTCCAGCAGGTTTAGCAGTTTCCTTTGGAGTTATCTTTAATTTTTCAATGTTTGATAAATCTAATTTGGCATGGGAGTTAACAAATGAAGAAACTCTGTTAACAGAATCTTGTGAGATGCGACCAAGATAAGCTAGAACATCACCTTTTAATATACGACCATTTGGACCACTGGCTTGGATCTTGTTCAAAGCGTCTTCTTTCGATATATCATTAGCTTCAAGCAATGAAGCTACTGAAGGTGAGAATGTTTGACTTTTGTTGGCTTCAACAGATCCAGATGGTGCCGGTGTGGATGATTTCTTTGATGGTTCTGATTTTTTTGGTTCTTCTTGTTTCTTTGGCTTAGGTTCTTCCTTCTTTGGTGCAGCTCCTGAACTAACGTCTGGTAGCTCCAATGTAGATAAATCATCACCTGGTTCAGCAATTATAGCAATTGCTTCACCAACTGGAATGTCTTTGGATCCATCACCTTTTATGATTTTGGCTAATATACCATCGTCCTGAGCTTCCACATCAATTTGTGATTTATCTGTCTCAACTTCTAATAAAACATCACCACTACTAAAAGAATCACCTTCTTTGAATTTCCATTCTGTAACACCACCTTCATTCATAGTTGGTGACATTGCAGGCATCTTGAATATCTCAGCTTTTAATAAGCTACTTGAAGAATGAATACCTAATGCTTTCATTAGTTAAGTTCCCATGAATATAGTCCTGATATTAACTTACATCTTCTTTGAACAGTGCGTAGGTTTGCCGTAAATGATTTTGATGTTAAGCGAAGCATCTTGTATGACTCAAATAGGAGACAATGCCTTCAACAGAATATTTAATTGACCACTGAATTGTCAATAGAATACAATATACTTCTTTCCAAACACCTAGAAATCTCGGATTACTCTAGTGCTTTGATTTTTTTTCGATGTATCCCACCATATGAGGGTCCCCCCACTGCCAAAATAGAACGGTTACCATAACGGTATCCGGAAAACTTCCTAAAACGGGTATTTGTGACAATTTAATTAATTATTATATTACATAGTAGGTTCAATCTAAAATCATAATCATCATTCTCATAAACAATAATACAAAATAATACAATACAGCACAGATGTGGGAACTAATGGAAGAGGGATGTAAGGGAGGTATATGACAGAGACATATTTCAATTCATTTGTGGTCATTCACTTCGTTTGCTGCAGACTGTGTAGCACTTGCTGCAGCTGTCGCTATTGCAAAGTTTCTTTCATCTCCATAAGCATCACCATTCTCTAAATCTTTGTCTTCCCTTCTTGGTCTTCCTCGACCTCTTTTGGAGGCGATAAGATCAGTGTCTATGGGCAATACATGAGAAGCATCTTTAATTGGCTTCTTTGTAATCTTAGAGTTGCCAATAGTGGAACCTGTAATCTCAGTAGGGTACTTTCTCGGTCTACCTTGTGGTCTCTTTGCCTTTGGCTTCTCAACTGGATACTTTCTGGGTCTACCAGGAGGTCTTTTCACGTTCAACTGGAAAACATATTTCTTATCATTTGTAGTTTGAAACTCTGCGCCAGTGTTATTGAAATTCTGCTCTATTATTACAGATTCTTGATTTCCTTGTGAGTTGTTTTGTCCTTGACTTGCCTGTGTCTCAACCTTGAAGGTCGGTTTCATTCTTGATTTTGGCTTGTACATCGAATTCGGAGAGTTATTGACGAAGCGAAACGCTCTTGTTTGCCCAGAAACATGAGCATTTGATTTTGTGGTATTATTATCTTTAGAGTTTGATGGAGTGTTATCTCTCCTCTGGAATTCTGAAAGCTGTGATCTTGATTGTGTTTCACTTGGACTATTTGCTGCTAAAAATGCCTCCTCTATACCTATCGATCCATTCTCCATGCCAATAATTTCATGGCTCAAATTCTCATTCATATCAACCTCAAGATCTTTAATCGTACTCATGGCTATGATGTGGTTAATTCCTGTTATCTTGAGAGATTGCCATTATTAATACTAGACATCTTTGTACATACATATCTCGTTCTCTATCACGACTGACATATCCAGGCCGTTAAACTGATTCTTTCTTCCTAGCAATAAATAGATAATATCTTGTAATTCTCAGTGCAACTTTCCTAGCAATATATATAAACAAGTGATAGATGATTATACTCAGTATACCGCTTTATATCAAAGAAAATAGATGTAGCGATTGATTTTTTTTCCTGAGAAAAAAACATAGAAAAATATCCCAAATAGGAAATAACTCGAGTGTCCTAACCACATCATCTCTAGAAAAATTTATTCAGTATAAGCAGAGATGAGCTAGGTGCTAAAACTATTAGAGCTAAAGCTATTTAGATACACTTAATCAAGATGGCTAAGAAGAGGGCCAACAGGTTTTCTGAGGAGCAAAGAAAGAAAAAGCGTCAAGCACAGGACTCTTTACTTTCTGTTGGAATCGCTAACCTTGCAAATAATGTTCATGGTGATATAGTAGATTCAGATCAAGAAAGTGCTGGTGAAGCTAACTGGGAAGATGAAGAACAAGACTACGAACTAAAGCCTCGTGAATTGAAAGCCAAGGAAACAGATTTTGAAGCACTTCCTATCAAGAGAGGAGGTAAGATAGAAAGAGTGGTTAAGAAAGCGGAATCAGAGAGTGAATCAGAGAGCGAGGAAGAAGAAGAGGAGGCAGCAGAAGAAGGAAACGAAGGGGCTAATGAGCAAGAACTCTCTGAAGAATCAGAAGAAGAGGAAGCTCCTGATACGGAGGAGAAAATCCTCGCATTGAAAGAAGAAATTGCAGATCTGGTTGAAAAGTTGATTGAAGAGCCAGAAGAAAATATTGGAATGCTTTCTAGATTATTGCGTATGGCACAATCTAAAAATCCAAACACTTCAAGATTTTCATTGTTAGCACTGGTTCCTGCTTTCAAAAGTATAATTCCTGGTTATAGAATAAGGCCGCTTTCAGATCACGAAAAGGCAGAAAAAGTTTCAAGAGATGTTCAAAAATTAAGAACTTTTGAACAAACATTGATAATAAGTTATAAGAATTATATTGACTTGTTGACAGACTTGGCCAAAAATTCAAAAACTGATACATCCATGTCTCTTTTTGCAGTTAAGGCTGCATGCGAGTTGAGTGCTTCATTCAGTCATTTTAATTATAGAACAGATGTCTTATTGATTGTTATACGGAGAATTTGCAAACCCTCTTCAAAGAATGATGCTGCCTTTGCTAATTGTATAAAGACATTAGAAGTTTTGTTAAACGAGGATGACGCAGGTGATATTACTTTTGATATTGTGAGATTACTGACGAAAACTTTAAGATCCAGAAAGTTCAGAGTCGATGAAAGTGTCATTAATGTCTTTCTTTCCACTAATCTTTTAAATGATTATGATCCAAATGCCACTGAGGAAGAAAAGGAGGAAAAGATGAAGCTGAAAAAGAAGGATAGGGTACATTTATCAAAGAAAGAAAGAAAAGCTCGTAAAGAAAGAAAAGAGATTGAGGAGGAAATGCGTAAGGCTGAACAAGCTGTATCAGCTGAAGAAAGAGAAAAATATCAAGCTGAGGTTTTGAAGATGCTATTGAAGTTATATTTAGACATATTGAGGGAAAGCCCAGAGAAACTGATGGCTTCAGTTCTTGAAGGTTTAGCTAGAATAGGTCATATGGCTAATTTTGATCTTTTAGGTGATTTCCTTGAAGTTATACGGGAAATTATCAGAGATATCAGAGATAGGGACAAAGGAATAGGACACGAGGAATCTCGTCATGTTCTTCTTGCAATAGTTACGGCTTTTGCCCTGGTATCCAACCATTCTCAGTATAAGGTTTCAGTCGATTTATCAAGCTTTGTCGATTCATTGTACTCAATTCTTTACCAGGTGTCATTTGATGCTGATATTGAGTTTTCTCATAAAACTTTGAGATTAGCTGACCCATTGAGCAATGAATTTAAAAAACCTTCAGTTAATGTTTCCACAAAGATAGAGCTTTTACTTAGAGCCCTGGAGAATATTTTTTTTAAATCTAAAAATGGCTCAAAAATTAGATCATTGGCATTTTCCAAAAGACTTACAATGGTACTTTTAAACACACCTGAAAAATCTTCAATTGCTATTTTAAAATTTTTAGAGAAGCTAATGTCTCGTTATTCCGAAATTTCTGGACTTTTCTCTACAGAAGATAGAGTTGCAAATGGAAGATTCTCCATGGAGACTGACGTACCAACACGATCAAATCCTGAAGCAGCTACAATTTGGGAAGTATTGTTATTAGAGAAACATTACAGTCCTATTGTATCTAAGGGAGCAAAAGCATTACTAGCACGTTCGAAAGAAGTTTAATAGAGATTACATAATATATATATCTTTATATGACATTGTAATTAAAGTTGTCGTACTTATCTATAATTTGAGCATTGTTGTTCCTTGTTTAGACTTGTCCTTCTTTAGAGCACCTGAAACATCTCTCTTTTCACCCTTATCATTGATAATTGTAACGTTATTTGCTTTAGATAATGTATCAATGACACTTTGTTTCTTTGATTTTTTGGATTTTGCAGGATCTTGAGATTGGAATTCTTTTGCTCTCTTTCTTTTTCCAGCTCTTCTAAGTCTTTGTTTGTCTTCTCTTGATAATTCGTCTCTTGAAAACACAGTACCTGATTTTAATTGAATCTCTGTATCATTAGATGAAGAAGTAGTTTTGAAAACTTCTTGTGGTGCAAGTCTACTGGCATTGGATTGTGTTAATGGTTGAGCATCTTCCATGGAAATAGATGGTGCATTGACCTTAATATCAATAGATTTTTGGGCAGGTTTCGGTATAAAGTGAGCAGAGCACAGAGCATCTAATTTATGAGATAATGATTGGTATAAGTTCTTGACTTCATCATGAGCCTTTTGTAATTCTTCAGAGACCTCAGAATTACTATCAACACCCTTATATTGATCCTCGTATAATTCAGCTAATGATTTAGTAGATTTTGTTTCACTCAATTGAAAATCTGAAGAAGGTCTAAAATTCGTTACATCTGAAATGATTCTTTTAGGAAGATCATCAAAATTCTCTTCTTTAATTCTTCTTCTTATCATCTCTTCTAAGGATTCTGTAACCTCCTTTGTTATGACAGGAACAGGTTTAGCTGTGCGCTCGAATTCCAGATCTTCATTTATCAAAGAGTCAGAAGGTCTATCTTTTGCTTTCGATTCACCTTTAAGAGCCCATTTCTTTTCTGCAACTGCTTCAGTCTCTAATTGTGCTATTTCCTTTTGTATTTGCTGTTGTTGACGTTCGAAACTTGACAAGTTTTCCTTTGGTGCTTCAACCTCCTCTTCATCAAACAAATCCATCATTGCAGATTGCATACCTTGATCGTAATCTTCTTCATTTAACTCTTCTTCATCATCTTCTTCCTCAATATCCTTACTTGCTTTAGCTTTCGCTGATTTTTTAATTTTATTATTGAAATTGTTCTTGCCTCTTGGCTTATTGAAAAAATCATCATAATAAAGTATTTCTTCATCCTCTTCATCAGATTCAGGGATATCATTGAAGTAATCTATATCCTCATCATCGCCCCCATTTCCACTTTCTTGTGCCAAAATTTGCTTATTAAAGTCATCGATGGAAAAAAATTCGTCATTCAAGCCGAAAGCGTCTTTCTTAATTGTGCCATCCGTATTTTCTTCCTCTTCTGCCTCCCCACTATCGCTCTGAGAGCCTTCTTCTTCTTGGGACAGATTCTCTTCTTTTTCTTCTTCTGAAAATGGTTCTTCTTCGAAGTCATCAACAAGTTGCCCATCGCTATTTAGTTCTGCATCGCTTAGGTCTTCTGATTGTTCTTCAAGCTCAGATTCTTCCTCCACTTCTTCTGGACTACCTGACTTGCTTTTCAATGACGGTATCTTTTCAAACAAAAGATGCTCAGCTGTAGAATCCAATATTATTTTGGCTTGCGACCACACTTGAGAAGCGTCTAAACCATCAATGAATATTTCATCTAAGACAGAATTACCTTTGGCTATAGGATCGAAAAATTCTTTGACCAACGACAGAACTTCATCAGTTTCAAGATTTTTATCAAGAATATCAACAGGATCTTTACTCAATCTGCTGAATATCTTGGACATTCTGTTACTTTTACGATAAT
The DNA here is from genome assembly GCA_037042445.1 of Hansenula sp. Y91-04. Lineage (NCBI taxonomy): Eukaryota > Fungi > Ascomycota > Saccharomycetes > Phaffomycetales > Wickerhamomycetaceae > Hansenula > Hansenula sp. Y91-04. Next base: position 108,910 of record JAXQKK010000039.1, on the reverse strand, counting down.
TGCCCCTTCAATATGTCACTATCTACCTTTTTTATATGTATGAGATGAGATTGTATAAAAAAAAATTTTGATATATTTTATTTTCGGTCAGGCCCACAAGCAAATATGGTTCTCACCACAACAGAGAACAACTAATTATAAGTTATAAGCACAAAAGCGAACTACAGTTACTTTCTGAGAGGTAGAGAGCTCTACTTTTATATATGCAATTCTATTTGACGTCGGTATAAATTGGGTATCTAAGTGAATGTCAAAGAAATCTCAATAAATGATGGCAGCTGCTGTTCCAACAATTGAAAAGATAGCACTGAAAACTATTAGACATGTTAAGAAGAATCTTTCTTTGGAAGTTACCGTATCACGGCAGATTGACAGGTAAAACAAGGACGGGAAAATGAGACACAAGAGAAAACATAAGCCAGCCCCCATGAATGCAATGATTTTGTCAAATTCTGGAAATAAGATAGCGACGATAACAAACATTGCATTTACCAAGATTCTCACAAACACCTTCAAAGCAGAAAGTGAATAGTGTTTCAAACCAGTATATGATGACAAATCGTTTAAGCTGAACATATGGTCAAAAATAGCAATTATAGGTCTTGCATTCAAAGGTGTCTTGGAGAATGGAACAATCGCCATTAAGGAACAAATCACAATGTATGTCCATTTTGGATATCCAGTAGTGAGTAATATAGACTTTGTAATCTCTTCCATAACATTCCCACCAAACATTAAAAACCCAATTACAGCCATTGATAAATCTGTGAGATACGTGACACCGTATGTAGTTTTCAAACAATCCTTGAACTTCTGCGGATGTCTCATGTCGACTTTTAAATTTGGGAAAATGGCATGGCCACCAAAAGGAGCCATAAGTATCCCAATAGATATAAGGGCATCTGCAAGTGTCTCTGGATAAAGGTTAGTTGGTGCGAATTGTATCAAAGAACCTGGGCTATCAGCCTTGGTAAGACCTGCAATGAAAATCATAATTACAACACTGATTGTACTTGTTATGCCCGCCAAACTGATTAAACTCAAAATATTCAACGGTAGAAATGATGGTGGTGTAAGAACAAGAAATGCCAATACCTTGAAATGATTGATTGGTATACTTGGGACCAATGCGTTTAAAGAGTCCGCAAACAGCACTATTAAAGAAACACCACTAGCCAACAAATCGAGGGAAAATAATAATGAAATGAATGATCTACCCTTTGGACCAAAAGTGACATAAGCTAGATCTGAATAGGTCATTAATGTTGGATCTGTATCCATGCATTTTGAGAGTAAATCAGCTGAGTAGAAGGTCAAGAGTGCACATGCTGATAATGCGGGAACACCAATAATCCAACCAGCATGTTTCAAACCTAATGGGAGAGCTAATAGACCAATTCCAATCAAAACATTAACACTATTGAAGATTGTCTGAGGTGCGGTGGATTGACCTGCAATAAGATGAACAACTTTTCCCTTTGTCTCAACTTTCTTCAACACTAGAGGAGTCGACTCTGTATAATCAGCAAAACTTGAGTTATAGTCATGGGTAGCACCATAAGAATAAACAGAAGGAGAGCCTCTAAAGGAGTGATCAATGATTGAACTATCGTCAATTGCTTCATAGTCACCAGGCTCATCAATCTGGCTAATATCTTCATTACTGCTTCGATTTCTCAAGTAATCAAAATCACCTCGTTGAAGGACACTTGAAAGTCTAGCACCTTGAGCTGAAGGAGCCAATGTATCTGGGTCGTAAAGTTCATCATCATCTTTGAAGTACGATCTTGGATTATCATGTAGAGGCTCGATGGCTCTGAAAGATTGAGCTCTACTGAAAGAGGATGCAAAACGCCCAAGCGAATTCACACCTTTGAAAGAACCGACTGGATTGTTCAGCAAAGAGTCCCTTCTTACTCGAACTGAATGAGGTGTTCTAGCAACTGGAATGGAGATGTAACTCTCCTGGTTTCTCATGTTTTTGACTTTAGTTTTGGAATGGCAGAGAGATAAGGCAGCTTAGTTGGTGGTAGATGGAAGTGAATATCGAATAGGAACCAGCTGAAATGATTGATTGAGCTAGAAGACTTTTTATGGGGAAGAAGAGACCTGAAGGGTGAATTCGAGAGCTTTTTTTATCAACTTGGCTTCTGTTATCAAAAATTTCATGAATGTAAACAAAAAAACAAAAGGCATGAAAATCAGACCCGCTCGCGATACCGTAAATAACAATGGGAAATTAGGACATCGGTAGCCTTATGGACCATCAATTCTACTTATAATGTATAGAAAGGAGATTAGACCTACGGCTAAAGATATAATCTTCTTTTGCAATAGTCGATTACTGGTGATATTCCAGCAATCGCCAGACGATCGTGAGATTGATGGTGCCCTATTAGTTTCTTGAGCTAACCACAAACCAACAGATGAATCGTGTAGTAAAACATCTTCTACGAAAAGGCTCGCAAAACTAGCATAACATTTATACATAAATTACAAAGAATCTTCAATTCTCTAATTAACCCAAATATAGCAACTTTTTTAATCAATCTGTATTCTGAAAGGTTAGATTCTCTTCAACAACCAACACAGATACCTCATCAATTCAACTGTTTAGTACGGATTGAATCTACCTCTACCTCTGAAACCGCCTCTTCCTCTGAAGCCACCTCTACCTCTTCCTCTACCTCTCCCACGACTGTAGCCTGGTATATTGGTTCTTTTCGGCACAACCTTCAAGTTTCTTCCTCTGAAGACAGAGTCATTCAGCACCAGTGAGTTACTGACGGACGCAGGTTCTGCAAACTCGATATAGGCAAAACCTTTTGGCTGACCAGTAAATTTGTTCAACAATATGGTGACTCTATTAATCACACCGACTGATTGAAAATGCTTTTGGAGCTCTTCGGGACTTGAGTCATAATCAACATTACCAACATATATAGAGCGGACATCAACATCAGATTTCTCCTCTTGAGACTCTCCCTCTTGTTTGGCAAGGTCTGCATGTAACTCACGAAGTTTAGCGGCTTCTTCAGCGTTTATCTTAGATGCATCATCACCCCCTTCAGCCTGCACTGGATCAGCATTAGCTCCACCAGCATTAGCTGTGATAGATGGTTGTGTAGCTTCAACTGCAGCAGTTTCTGGTTGACCTTCAGTAGACATTGATGAGATTTGTTTTTAGTTACTATGTGGCCTCTGTGATCCTGAAAATACAATTCTCAATCTTGTGGATTTCGTCTATCAACAATCAAATCCAAGTCAATGAATGTATACACCTCTTTTCTGAAGATTGCTACAATGGGGATATCGTTCAGTTATTCAGGAAGATTATACGACAGGTTTCTTTGTTAACATGATCTCATTCGTGTAAAGGATTTCCTCAAGCTTCAAAAATCTTGATTCAGCATAAGTGTCGCAACATGTCTCGCAGCATGACCGATAAAGAAATCGAGCCTGCAGCTTGAATTTAATGTTGATAGAAAGACGCTATATAACCACCATTATACGATTGATAGATTGTTAGAGGATCTGAATTCCAATTGATTAACATATCGATAAGTGTGCATTGATCGGGGATTTTTGAATACCCCTTTATTCCACCAACTAGTCACAATAAGTTTACAGATCATTTAATCAACTCTTGTGTCACCAAAGCTCATAATTTTGTTCATTCCAAGGCATGCAAAAGGGAAGTAAATGAATATACCTACAAAAGTCATTTTCTTCTTGGTGTTGGTTTGCCCGTTTATGGGGGGTTATGGTCTAACCTCGGAGTCGACTACACAGGATGTGACAACCACAGTCATTGATATCTTATCGGAAAATGTCGAGTTCTCCAGTTTCCTTCGAATCCTCCAGCGAAACCAGCTTATTCCTTTTCTGAATGAATTAACAAATATAACATTAATAGCCCCGGTAAATTCTGCCTTTGTTAATATGGGTTGTGAGAATCTGGATGATAAGAATTGCAGAGCAACTATTGTCAAAAAGTTTTCACTGAACGACTTGAAGAGGTATATAATTGACCAGCCAATAACTTCAGGAGAAGTAGAAGGATCTCAAATTTACCGCAGTTTTTTTGGAAACGGATCGCCTGTTTTAGTGGAAGCTGAGACTGAAGACTTGGAGTTTCGAATTAATGGGTATAGCGTCGTCGAACCAAATTTGGTGGCAGACTCACAGGATTCGGTGGTTCAAGGTATCGAGAAAGTTTTTGATGATTTGAAGACCGTCTCTGATCTTCTGGGCGAAATACCTGAGGTCTCACAATTTCAAGAGCTTCTAGACTTAGCCACGACCTATAATCAGACATTGCTTGTGCCAGAAAACAAAGCTCTCAATTTCAAAGAGTACGAATTCAATTATTTAAAATCAGATTACGGAATAGACGATACATCCTACTTGATTAACTCTTTGTCAATTGATGGATTATATGGGGGGAACATCAATCAGACTGCAACATCTAAGAACGGGTTTCGAGTTTTTTTGTCTTCAGAAGATGATGGTCTACATTTAGTTGTCAATAATACATTTACATCAAAAAGATCTAATATCATATCAGAAGATTCAATAATTCACATATTTGATGACCAGTCATTAGTGCCTGAAATTGAGTTCACCCCACTAAAGGCAATGATAGGACTGAACTCTTCCGTTCTTGTTGATGAGCTCAAATTGCAGAAATTGACTCATTTAATTACAAACAACTCCATTGAGCAAACAATATTTATACCCACTGATCCAAGCCAAATGTCAATAACTTCACAAAATTCAAATTTATATCACTTTGTGGACGAGAGAATCAAAGATTTGAGAAGCCCCAGAGCGCTTTATAATAGCAGATTTTGCGGCTCAAAGAAGCTTGGCCAGCATTGTCAAAGAATAAAAATAGAAGAAACTGAAGATAAAAAGATACTTCTGAACGACAATATAGAAGTCCAGGATGGCCCTTACGAAGTGGGTAAAACCTTAATTTATTTAATTGATGAAGACCTAAGAACACCCAATGAGATCTCATCATCAATCCATTCTGTTTTACACTGCTCTGAATCTCTGAAGATTATGCAGAAACTAGGACTTCTTAAGCTAAGTAATAATGGTTTAGGATATACCTTCTTCTTACCTTGTTATAATGCATGGGATGATTTTGATCTAACGATGAATTACTTTGCTAAAAACAAAACTGCCTTAGATGAGCTTATGAAAAATTTTATATTGAATGGATTGGTTTATACTGATTTTTCTGATGGTGCTACAAAACTCGAAAATATGAATGGTCAACAGGTCACTATCTCAAATGTTGGAGAGCCAGATGATGAAAGACTGAACCTTAAATATAACGATATTGACGTGAGCTTAGTGAAAAGCGACGACATCTTATTTAACCAAGGTGTTGTTCATCCAATCGAGTCATTATTCTTTCCATTAAATAGCCAAATTTCAATGAGAAAAATTATAGCTTCTTCAGAGGCAGAAGTATTCATGAAGTACATAAGTTTTTTCCCAGATCTTGATGATGCATTGAATCAAAACAACTACTCAGTCCTTTTACCATCAGAAAAGTCTCTAGAAAAAATTGATTTCTCTAATTCAAACAACACTTTAGAGAAATTTCTAAAGCTACATATCATTCACCCATCTTCAATTGAACACCTATACGATTGCTCTTCTGACATTCAGACTCTCCTGGAAGGCGTTAACTTAACATGCTCAAGAATATCAGGACGCGGTGATATGTTTTTAGAAATTGATGGCGGATCAGACAATGGTGTTCGAATTTTAAGTAAGGGTTGTGCTAATACTGAGCACCATAATTGCGTTTATGCAATAGATAAGCCAATATCTCTTTCCTGGATAGATGACCACACCCATTACCACCTAAATCTTCCTGGGGTGGCCTTGGCTATTGGTCTAATGGGTGGAATCGTTGTGATGATCTTCGTTTTTGTGTGTTTAATGATTTTTGTCGCTGGCAAGAAAAATTCTTTTCTATCAGGTGCTGAACATAACGAAGCTGAACATAGTGCAACAGAAACGAGCCCTCTATTACCTGCACACGAAGAGCAAATTTATGAAGATCAAAGAGAGGGAAGGTCCAATTTTGAGAATCAATACTCCACAAACACAGTGGTTAGTCCTATTGCTGTCTCAAAAAAGAATAATGGAGCCAGATGATTTTTTACATACAACATATGCAACAAGACTGACTAATATATTTGTCTCTCTATAATATATATACATATATAAATATGTGCTTTGTAAGTATAAAGATACTTCCAATTATTACATTTGGTTCAAATGTCTGTTAGCGAGCATTTCACAAACACCTGAATAATGGTCTAAAATACCCAAAACCACAAAAACATGCCAGATGTTGTGTGATGACATAAAGTAGTCCACCCACCATAGAGATGCAAGAGATTTATTTTCCGTTGTTGGAGGCGATTCCTTGAAATGTTCTTCAATATTGTTCATTAAATCTTCAGAATCAATCTCTGATTCCTCTGGTTGTGTCTCTGCAACAATAACATCTGTTCTAAATCTTTCCGGAATTAAAGAACCATAGAACACGACACCAACCAAATACCACAGAAGACTTCTGGCGATAGGGATATAGAATAGAACAGCATGCTTCAGGCCTTTTTGAATTGCCAAACAAATAAACGCAGATACACCAAGCGCAGAAAGTGCAATAAAAAATCCTATTCTTAAAGGACGACTTTCTGGACGATCAAAATTCGCAGACCAATTGAAAAAAAACCCGATTATACCACAAATCATGGAAAACGCTATGAAGCCGATTTTCAAAACTGGGAAGTAATATAGAGTTGCGTATTCAGTAGTAATTATAGCAGCAGTGATCAAGACAGTAATACCAGTATAATCAATACAGGCAAACTTTTTCCGTAGATATAGATTTGCTGTCCCATTGAAGGTATGCCAAAAACTGGACGATATCAAACACTTCACACTAGCAGCCAAATATAAATAAACTATGGCATTGTCAGCGAATGTATTTCCTTTATACAGTTCTGTACTTGGGAACTGCACAAAAGAGATATAGAGAATGATCATAACACCAAATAAATGGGACCAAATATTTGCAGTCTCATTATGACAGGCACAAACACTTTTCAAGGCATAAGCGTGATTATTTTGGAATCTATACCCATAGACAATGTATTTGTTCTCTCTCCATGGAAAAGGAAGTTCATAATAATGCAACAGTCGTGTAACACCTTGTGAGATTGCACGTTCGTAGTTGTAAAACTTGATGTTAAAGCTTCTTATTGATGCGGAAATCGAATCTTCAGTAAGCGGCTGCTCTTGATGTATAACTGATTTGGTTTCACCTTCAACTAAATTATTGAACTGATTGATTTTGGCATCAAGAAAATGCAAGCCTGTTAACAGTTTTTCATGGAAGCCCAAGTTTTCTGATGTGCTGATTGATGAAAGAAGGTGGCCATAATGCTCATCCAAAATTTTATTGAAGTTCTCCAAATTTACAGACTTCGTAAATACGGAGTTTTTGATGGTGATCAGAGTATCATAGAGGTTTTGAAGTGTCGCAACTGCATCATCATTACCCAATGGCTTTTTCTCAGATCCAAACTTCGAGCCTGGAGTAAAGAAGTTTTCAACTCTGTCTAGCTTCCCTTCTATTGAAGAGATGAACTTATCAATTCGGGTGAGTAAATCCTCTTCCATTGAGTTTTCTGCAGCTACTTTATTGATGGAGCATGACGAAGAATGGGCACTTTTCAACAATGTCAAATCATCGTTCGTAATGATGGGCCTTTTGGCCCTATGTGTCAATGTAGATCCCTCCTGAGTACTAGACATGATGTCAAGATATGGTCTTTTTCCAAGATGTATTTTGTATAAAACTTGTGTTAATTAATCACCTCCTATTTCTCGAGGTACAGCAGCTCCGGAATATAAGTATATTTGGCAGTTTGTGACCCTGAGCGTTAAATAATCTAGCTATCAGCAATACTGAAGCATCAAATTTACTTCAATATTATGACTTAAGATCTAAAGAGCTTGGACGTCTTGGAGGTACTCCTTTAACTGGGACCGAAAAGGAACGTGATAAACAATTTGAGACCTCATTAGAGGTTTTTTTTTCAGGCCCAACCAACTGACAAAAAAATTGTTGGCCTGGAGAAAAAAAAAATATCAGAAAAACATTATATACCTTTAATTAAAGCTAATCAATAATTTACCTTCAAAGATTTGATAGACAATATAAGACAAAATGCCTATTAATCAGCCATCAAACCAAATCAAATTAACTAATGTTTCATTGGTGCGGATGAAAAAAGGGAAGAAAAGGTTTGAAATTGCCTGTTATCAGAATAAGGTACAAGACTGGAGGTCAAATGTGTAAGTAAAGGTCTTTTTTAAATTTGAAGTTCATAGATCTAACTCGTTGCAATTAGAGAAAAGGATATAGATGAAGTGTTGCAGATACCACAAGTGTTTCTCAATGTTTCCAAAGGACAAGTTGCACCAAATGACGATTTGCAGAAAAGTTTTGGCACCACTGATCAAGACAAGATTATTTTGGAAATTTTGCAAAAGGGTGAGATTCAACTAAGCGAGAAGGAAAGACAAGCTAAAGGTAGTCAAATTCAAGCTGAAATACTACAAATAATATCAACGAAATGTATTAATCCTAGAACCAAAAAAAGGTATCCCCCAACAATGATTCAAAAAGCTTTAGCAGAGCTTAAGTTCAATATGGTGGCCACAAAAGCAGCGAAACTCCAAGCCTTGGAAGGTATAAAGTTACTTGTTGCTAGACAAATAATACCTATTGTCAGAGCTAAGATGAAAGTTAAGGTGTCCCTTGAATCTAAAGATGCTAAGAAGTTATCAGAAAAGATTAAACCACTCCTTGGTGACATTGAAAGCGAGGACACTGGTAAAATTTGGGAGACAATATCTCTTATTGATCCTGTGAACTATAGAGAGCTAGTTGAACTTGTCGGTAATCACAAATCAGGGCAAATAGAGGTCTTGGATATGGCAGTGATCGATGAGAGCGAATGACAAATAAATCCACAATCTAATTAATAATTTTCTTCACCATTTCTAAAACAACCAGTAGTCTATCGAAGTCTTGCTGATTTGGTTCTTTATCCTTGAAGACTTTGGAGCTTAAGGAGACAATTAACCCTCTTGTTTCTCTAGAGCTGTATAATAGTTTGGCGATATGATTGACCATGACAGCTGTCTTGATATTAGAACTGTCACCAATGAGACATGTCTTTTCGTATGACACATTTTCTGAAGCCGTTGAACCAGAAATCATGTCATACAGAGATTTTGAATCTGGTGCTTGAACATCAAACGTTGTGTCGATCTCACCATTGTACTTAACGAATACTATTTTTCTATCCACAAAATCAATGGACTGCACGTTAATTTCTTGTCCATCACCTATTCTTTCTGTAGCTTCCTTCAAAGATCCACCAAAAGAGTTCATATTCCTCTGGGAGCTTGATATATAAAGTATTAATAACAGTTATTTTTTTTTGCAGCGAATATATTTCCGCGACAAATCTTGTTAGGTTTGCTTTAAAGCGCGAAAAAATCAAATCGGCTCGAGAAATGTAAAAGTAAGCCAAACATAAATGTCATTTTTGTGTCATTAAAATTTTGAATATTAACAAAGATGTCACAGCGGGAAGACATCTCTTTAGGAAGTGATGTGAATAATCAAAGATCACACCTGGTACCCAAGGAAGGAGATCCGATATTGAAATATTCAAAGCCTACTCAAATATGGTATTTGATAACCTCAACAATTTGCACAACACTATTTTTGACAATACTGCTTTGCTTTGCTCTATTCAATGCCTTAAAGAAAGCTATATTTGAAAGAAAACAGTCACAAATAACACATGTCTATCGTTCTAAGCAAGAACTAAAGTTGGTTCCGGACTTGAATTACTATTTTCAATTCTATGACCTTCAAGTCAATAGATATGAGGTCGTGACAAAAGATGGATTCGTCCTAACAGTGCAAAGAATTGTCCACCCATTCGAACCACTTTCTGAAAGAAGAAAAAGAAAGCCCATTTTGCTCTTACATGGCCTTCTTCAATCTTCAGGCTCGTTTTGTTCTAGCGGTAAGGAATCGCTTGGGTATTTTTTGTTCCAGAGTGGGTACGACGTCTGGCTAGGTAATAATAGGTGCGGGTTTGAGCCCAGACATATATTTTTGGACCCAAGTGATCCTGAAATGTGGAACTGGGATATCTTGGACATGGCACAATACGATTTGACGTCTATGATAGATCACGTACTAACAAATTCTGATTCAGACGAGACAAAATTGTCATTAATATGCCACTCTCAAGGCACAACACAGGGATTCATAACGCTAGATAATGACAGATTTGGAATTTCACATAAAATTAACTGTTTTGTTGCCCTTTCTCCTGCAGTTTATGGAGGTCCTTTGCTCGAAGAAAGATTTTTTATTAAAGTCATAGCTCAAATGTCATTGAAGAAATTCTTTTTCGGAATTAAATCTTTCTTACCCATTATGATGCAAATGAGAAACGTCCTGGTACAAACCAAACTGTTTGGTTATTTGAGTTATACTATGTTTAACTATCTTTTCGATTGGACAGATGATTTATGGGATAAAGATATTAAGTACCGTCATTTCCTATTTTCACCAGTTCATGTGAGCGTGAAACTAATGGCATGGTGGTTGAACGACCAAAACGGGTTCAAGACTTCTAAGGCAATCTTAGAGCATGATAAACGTTGGTTTGGTGAAGAATCACCGGCCATTTTCCTAGTAGTACCCAGACGGGACAAATTGGTCGATGGCTCAACACTTGTAAAACACATGGTTGAAATAGAGACTATTAACAAATTTGACGTGATTTACTTAGACGAATATTCTCATCTTGATGTCTTATGGTCCAAAACTGTCATAAACGATGTTGGCAAGCCTATCGTCGATTTCTTAAGTAAAATATAAATGACCAATCCACATGCATACCACTCTCATTACTAAACTCATCACCGTAGAAAGCAAGATCAAGTGTAGAAAGCTCAAAACAGACCAACAGCTAATAACTAAGTGTTAAAACATAAATTACACATAATACAAGTGAAAACTCCGAATGAAAAAAAAATTCCCACACAATCAAGCAGCAAAACTAAATGACACAACTATGAAAATGTTTCCTTCTGTAAAAATTTAAAAGACCTGCAGCCTTAATTCAACTCAAAGACAGCCACAAACCTAAAACTTAATGACGAACAGTCTGTAGTACGTTTAATGCCCAAAAAACATTGTTGTCAACCTGATCTTGTAAGTATCTGAAGAAGGAAAAGACACAGATAAAACAAACAAAATGCTTGGAAACCTACACAAAAGCTGCCTCTCACCTAGCTCTTTTCTAAATGAGAGAGTGGATGATAACCGTAGATTTATTTATATACCAGTCTCCATCTACATTGGGATAACCTTCGCAATCACATTTAGTTAGAATTTGGGCGCCCAGTCGCCTACCCGACTACCTCATCTAGAGTAATTCACTTGAGCAACAGCAAACTAGTGTCACATCACTGTAGCAAAAGTAAACATTCTCTGATCGTTCCTCCGGGGATACAGAGAGCACATCTCGTTACTGGGAGGATAACGTCCAAGAGTACGCTTGCTCGTACAAGAACCGTTAGAGGATGCCCGGCATGATCTTTCTTATGAGTGAAATCTCTAGTTCTCTCCTCCTAAAGACTCCACTGCCGCTACACCTTATACTAAATGTGGGATTTTGAATAATGTAATTTCTGATCAATGAAACGTTCTTCATAAATGTAAAGTTTTTTCGTAATCAATGTTGATGTAGTTGAACCTTCTAGAAATGATTAATTCCTGTTGCTATAGCGATTTCAGCATTGACTAGTGATGTAGGATTTCTTGTTAAAGTCACAGTAACGCGAATTCTCTGTTGGGTTTGGCTGAGCAACGGAACCTTCTCTGTTGGGTCATCACTAAAGTGATATAGTGTCCTTGGTCTGCTTTAAAGCGTTCTGCCAGTGTATCGTGCGCTGTCAGAATTATTCCTATAAAGATTGATTGTCTTCTTTAGTACAGAATCCTCAATTTCAGAAGCTATGATACTTTATCTAGGCGCTATCAAAGCGTTACTTCTTGGATTACAGACATTCAAGACTAAATTTTCATTTAACCAATATCTGTTACTCAACTTATTTCTGTGTAGGATTTCCTCTATGAGTTTACTACGGTCAAAGTCGAGTTGATGGATGCTATTGGACAATCTTGCAATGGTTGTTGTGTTCTCCTCTTCTTTGGATTAATTTTACATTTTTGGTCTGCCTCCCTTTATAATCTATCTGAATTATCTATCTATATTTCACTTTTGTAACTTTTTGCTATGAATTTAGTTCGATCGGCGGTTATTCTGACATTACTCTGCTTGTTTAATGTTACTCTGCTTGTTTTGAAGGTAATGGTCCATCTTTATGCTTGGTTTAGATTTCGTTGTGAAGCTTTTGATAATTTTTGTTACAAATCTGAGCGCTGAGCGAGAAAATGCGTTTATGTGTGTTCGTCCAGCGTCTCAGGCAAAAGAAGGATCATTATTCCATTGAATTCTAATAAGATTAGTCTTACGTTTTAAAAATGTTTTTTTGCTTGTATATAATCAATCAATATTGTTTCTGTACTTAGATAGAACTAGTGAGGCGCTCTGCGTGTTTTTTTGTGTATAGGTGTTTAATTACCACTTCTTCTACATGTCAGATTCATTTTTGCCATCAAAAAGTGTCAGGGGTTGAGTTTGTTTCTTTAGGGGGGTTGAGGCGTTAATAGGGGATCTCAACCGTAGCTAAATGGGCTCAATACAAGTAAATCAAAAAGACGCCGACAAATTTCAAGTAGTTCACGTCATTTTCAGAGGCAATGATCTGTTTTTTAAGCGACCTAAGTGACGTCTTATAATTAATCAAATTTAACCGTTGGGTCCAGAAACCGGAAAAAAAAAAAAAAAATTAAGCAGGTGAAGCTAAAAAATATTTTTTGTAGGGATCTGGTGCTTTCTGTTATTAAATAGGGACTTATTCTTTGTACAAATTTCTACCCTTCTTTCCATATGTAATTGAAACCAGTTTTTTGTTATAGTTTTTGGTCAATTGTTGTACAATGGGTTCGTACGGGGAAGAGGACCTGTCAGGTCGGAGTCAAGCACAGGAATTTGCTGATAAAGATGTTTTGGTTGAAAGACTAATTGGAACCTTGAAAGAGGTTTTACCTGAACCACCTTTGAGAAATCAGCCCTTACAAACCGAACTAGCAGAAGCCACGCTGAAAAGATCCAAAAGAAAGTCGAAATTTACAAGAGAACAAGATGAGATGATCGTGAGTCTGAAAAATAAGGGGAAATCATGGGTTGACATAGCTCAAATCACAGGTGTTGGAAGTTTTTTAGCTGCTCGTAATAGATATCAAGTGCTTATAGGTCAGCAAGGTGTTGGGTCCTCAGTTTGGGGATCAGCTGACTCACAGAATCTACAGAGCCTGGTTGATGAAGGAGAACTCGAGAAATGGAGATTTATAGCTAGAGAAATGTACAAATTAACAGGGAAGTCATTTACAGATGTTCAATGTCGAGAGCTAATACGAGAAATGTTTTTGGAAGACCCTACAGAGTTTGGGGTTGATGAAGAAGTGCTCAGAGAATATAGTGGGACTTCAGAATCTTCAGACGGGAATCATGCTGCTCAAAACCAGAACATCACACAGAACCAGAACCTCAATTCTTATGAGGGACACAATGTTGGACAAGGAAGTGGTCATTTTGAGTATCATTAATTCTTCTCTGGCTCTTAAATACTCTTTGTGTGTACTAGTATTCTGTATATGATATGATGCAATTTTCAAATTTAATGAATTATGTCTCTTTTGAATTACTTTTCGTAATAAATTTTGATGAGTTAAAAGCAGCAAGTGGCAATATAAGATCTATTTGAAAACTAACTGAGCCATGCGGTTGGCCATTGAGACTCTTGAAATATGCTCTATTTGTTTGCTTACAAAAAATCGCATGAACAAAAATTTCATTAACACTGTATTAATTATAGAATGCAGACTCTATAAAGCAAGATAAAAAAAACTAATCAAAATCAAAGTAAATGGTGATTCAAAATTCGAGCAATAAATGATTGAAGTATTATATATGGGGTTCAGCAAAATATTAATTTCAACAACTAGTGAGTATAGCAAACAAATCACGGCAAAATTATAGTAGATAAAATAAAAGAGAATGGAAAAGTGGGAGACAAAGTAAAAATTGTGTAAGTATAGCTTTTCTAATCAACATAAAAGTCTGTTTCCTCGTTGAAGACTCTAGTGGCTTCAGTTCTATTACCAGCTTGCTCCCAAGGGAATATTGGTGCAGGTGTTTCAGACGCTTCAGATCCGTTTAAATCGATATCCAAATCATCCCATTTGTTTTCCACTTTTTTAGGCAAGTTTAATAGATGAGCTTCACCTTGGCTAGAATGATCATCAACTGGAGTGATTGAAGCAATATTGAAAACGTCACTTGCAGCCTTACCAAAATAGAAAGTGTTGAAAACATTCCACCATTTTTTATGAATTCCAGTAATCACTTCATATCCTTTACCAAAAGTAGTTGCTGCAAAAGCATTTGAATCTCTAGTTAACCAAGGTTTGTTAAGACCAATGAAATGAATATTCTTAATATCATTTTTAAATCTTGTGAAAGCTGGGACGTATTGATAACCTGCAGAAGGAGTTACATTAAATGTAAATGGAAGTCTTTTCCATTTACCCAAAAAATATTCATTCAAAAGACCTTGATCAGCACCATCAAAAGAGGCATTATCATTATTTTGAATTGAGTGGAATAAACCATCAAATATTTTTTTCGATGGCTTTGTAATGAAAACACCAGAATTGAAAATATCAGGCCATCCACTATCTGGAGAAGCAGCGATTATGTTATGAGTATCATCAAGTTCAACATCAAAAAACTCATCAATATTCACTATTGGTAAGACATCAGAATCTAGATAAATTACCTTTGAATATTGTTCTTGAGACCAAACAAGGATTTTGGTAAAAGTTGAAACAAGGTCTACTCTCCCTAAAACTGACAATTCTTCAAAAGAAGTACTCAAAATAGGATTAACTGGGATAACATCGTCATAAACCTCCTTCAATAGATCAATTGCCTCATCAGATACATTAGCAACTAATATAGCTAGTTTTTTTGTAGTTTTCAAACTTTTTAAAGATCTTCCCAAAACAAGAGATCCTGGTAGATAATTATCATTGATAAGGACTGTGATATACACTTCAGTCATTTGGAGGGAGCTGTGATAGTTTAATCTATAAGATATCACTGGAAGGTCTAAACCGAATGTCTTGTCTTTGAATTGAAGCCTTATAGAGTGGGACCGTTATGAATATTCTTTTATTGTCTTTTCGTAATAGACAAAGGATCTCTCGTCTAATTATTTTGATCCTGTGATAAACGGAATTATGCGTGGCCCCAGAATATGGTCTGCGCAACAATTTGTAAACACAAACCATTTTTTTGACACTTCCAAAATAGAAAATTCAACCTGAAAAAGAAAATGCACCTACGAGATAGTCAATACCTATCGATATTTAGTCACTAAAGGATTTCTTTACAAGACATGAATTCAAACAAACAAAAATGTACACTTTCTAACAAAGAGCAAAACAAGATCGATTCATTGTTCCTAAATGAAACCAATTTAAAAAATCAAGGACGTTTATAGATATTGTTTGATGATCCATTAGGTTGTTGAGTGATTGATTGATTACCAGCACCATTTGGAACTTGTGATAAATGTGCACTTGCACGGGCACCAGAGGATGCATTCTCTTTCAATGTGGTCAATTGTTTTGATCTAAAGTTTTCATAATGTAAAGTAGATGTGGTTTCTATCAAATCTTGTAAATGTGTTCTTGTTAAGAAATCTCTCAAATAAACAAATTCTGATTGATTTATATCCTCCACATTTATAGCACCCCATCTAGTTCTTCTACCTTTGAATGCTTGGCCATTGATTGTGATTTCATTTTCTGATCCGATAACTGCAAATGGAATTATAGATTTAATACTACTATTTAATTCTCTTTCTTCATCCAACAAATCTTCTGAGTCATATGGATATAGGTTTAAATTGTGATATTGAAATTCAGCTTGCAAAATCTTTCTAAAATTTTCACGTTCATCTAATGTTAAAGTATCCGCTTTAGCAATAATTGGAACAACGTTTGCAATTTCACTTAATTTTTTCAAAGCTTGAACATCAACTGCGCGTAATCCAACGTTATTTGGTTGGATGAAGTATAAGATGACATGAACTCTAGAATCGGCAATAAATCTTTCACGTTGTGCAGTTAACTCTTTTCTTAAATACAGAGAGTACTGTTCTTTAATATATCTGACTATTGGTTCCCAACATTTATCATTGTTAATCTGATCACCGAAACCAGGAGTATCAACAACATTGATATTTAAACGAACGTTGTTCTCAACCAATTGATGATGTGAAACTGAAATTTCTGAAGTTTTAGTAATTGGTTCAGCGCTTGATTTACGACCTAATGAATCAACCAGATGTGAGGAAAATAAGGTGTTGATCAATGTGGATTTACCCAATCCTGAATATCCTAGAATTCAATGTTAGTATGTCAAGTTAATTGATAAGTAGAGTTTTTTTTTGTAAAACTTACCAGCAACCAGAATATTAAATTGGAAACCTCTTTTCAACAGGCGGTGTTCGATTTGTGTGGTGATTGTATCAAAACCAACGTAAGAAGAAGGTTGAAGAACATTTTGTGCAACAGACATGTTTATAATGTATTCTTAATGATCTTTGGTAGTTGACAACTTGGTTAAAAGACTGAGATTGATGGTGTAAACAATATCTAATTTCAAATTCCAATACAAAACGCGTCAATCCTTTTTTTTTCTTCGATCTGTTAAATTTGGTTTTGTGTTCTGTTCTCAAAAGAGAAATTATTGTGCATGTGATCACTCACGTGCTTATACATTCCGCGAATTTGTTTTTGGACTTTGGAGAGTTGAAAAAAAAATTTCGACCTGGGTCGAACAACGCTGGTTACCAACATTAATTAAATTAGATATTAATTAGAATTATAATGTCTTTAAGTATTGGTCTTGGGAGACTCACTAGTGGAGTGACCTTACCACGTCTTCCAGAAATCAAGATCAGAATATCGAATCCATTTGCATTAAAGACCCCTTCTACATCACAATCACAATCATCATCAACTTCACAAGCTAAATCATTAAAAGAAAGAATAGAAGAATATCTCTCAAATAAAGACGTTGAAGAATCATTTTTCATAGATAATGGAATACTGAAATCTGCGCCAAAGAACAGAGTGTCACATCAAAAGAAGAATCAAAAATTATATGGTCCAGCTCGTAAACAACTAAAATACCTTCATCATTTAAATCGTTGTCCATCTTGTGGTCATTATAAGAGAGCTCATACTGTTTGTATGCATTGTGTTTTTGAAGTGCAGAGACTATGGAAGAAAGTGTTACCTAAAAAACAAGATGCACCAGTTATTGAACAAGAATTATCAGAAGTTGATAGAAAGATTTTATATCCAGGTAAAAAAGAAACTGAATATCAAAAGAGATTGAAAAAGAAAGATTACATTGAAAAACGTCCTAGAACATTACCAGTGGAGAGAAAGTGAGATATGCTGTACATTTCATATAAGCTTACTTAAATTTAGCTTCTTGTATATACTTAAAGAAGAAATAAATGAAAAAAAAATACATGTTAACTAAAAGAATTCAACTTATTTATTTATATTTTGTTACATAATAATACATTTAGCACAAGTACCACCTTCCTTCTTTGACTCCTTTTGAGTAGGCTGAGACTGTTCCTTTCTAGCAGATGTTGTGGTATCTTTTGGTTTTGTTGTTGATGCAACTGGAGCTGAAGATTCAGTAACTTTTTCATTGGCACCGGTAGCAGAGGTTGCAGCAGTAGCTGTAGTTGAACCTGAGTTAGTTGCAACAGCGGATGAACCAAATTTTTTAACAGTAGTGTAGAAAGAAGAACCTTGAGTTTGAGCAATAGTTAATTCCAATTCTGTTGGAGTTCTTGAACCATCACCAGCAGCAAAAGTACCGGCACCCCATGGCGAACCACCATGAACTTCTTCTAGATTAGTCAATAATGGGAAGGTATTCTTATAACCTAATGGGACATAAATTATACCATGGTGAGCTAAAATGGATAATATATTTCTAATTGTAACTTCTTGACCACCACCTGGAGTTCCAGTAGAGACGAATAATCCAGCTGGCTTACCATAAAGAGCACCGCTTGCCCATAAACCACCAGTAGAATCCCAGAATGAGGACCATTGGGAAGGTAATGTACCATATCTCGTTGGGATACCGAAAAGGAAAGCATCATATTTTGTTAAAGTTTCAAGTGTGGCAATTGGAATATCAACTGGTTTAGGTGGAGCATGGATTAAGGCTAAAACATCATCACTTAAAGTTTCTGAAACTTGGAATAAATCTGCCTGACCACCCTCACTTTCTATACCTTTTTGGACGGCCTTAGCCAATGTAAAGACATGGCCATAAGTTGAATAACTGATGATCTTTATTATACTATGTTAGTCAATGGATGTTTTTTTAGTTAATTGGTTCAACTCATTACATACAGCTATCTTCACCATTGTGCAAATAATAATACTTGGACCGGTATAAAACAAGTGCCTATGAGATATAAAGATACGCAATTGTATAAATATAAATAGGAGCAGGGGGGGTGGTTCCTTCCAAGTATCTTCCTACACAACTGCCTACATACGGTCTCTCTAAAGTTCTGAGCCTTTCCTCACCCAAGATCTGCTTACATATTCGATTTGTACAGCATTACTAAAAGCGTCCGGACACGCATTACTCATTTATTTAGCCTAATAAAATTAGCTTTAACGGTTCTTGTAAACAGTACAAACAGTGATACACTCTTTTAGTCACCCCAACAGACTTAATAATATCTCATCCACTGACTAATTGGTCCTCGCGGGTATATGAATAGTCTGTTTACGACTGTAGCCTGTAGCCTTACACATATCCAATCTGCCAACCAACAGTGCACCTAGCTCATTTGTAATGATTACTCAAGACGCACCTGTTACGGAGCACTGCGCCTTGTACTTTGAAATGGGTAAATATGGAATATCTTCGAACTCGTTTCTAGTGAGCTGGGTACTCATATATAAAACCCCTGTGTATTCTCTCAATTGTATCTTAATTGTTACCAATAATAGAAGGTATACATACAATATACACAACAGTCAAAATGGCCCCAAAAATTGCAATCATCATCTACACATTATATGGCCATGTCGCCAAATTAGCTGAAGCTGAAAAAGCCGGTATTGAAAAAGCTGGTGGTAGCGCTGATATTTATCAAGTCCCAGAAACTTTGAGTGAGGAAGTTTTAGCTAAAATGCACGCTGGTGCCAAACCAGACTATCCAATTGCTACACCTGAAACCTTGACTAAATACGACGCCTTCCTTTTCGGTATCCCAACAAGATTTGGTAACTTCCCAGCTCAATGGAAGGCCTTCTGGGATTCCACTGGTGGTTTATGGGCTAGTGGTGCTCTTTATGGTAAAATTGCTGGTGTCTTTGTCTCTACTGGTACCCCAGGTGGTGGTCAAGAAGTTACCATCTTAAACTCTTTATCAGTTCTTGCCCATCATGGTATTATCTATGTCCCATTAGGTTACAAGAATACTTTCCCATTATTAACCAACTTGGAAGAAGTTCACGGTGGTTCTCCATGGGGTGCTGGTGCTTATGCCGGTGCTGATGGTTCAAGAAGTGCTACTAAATTAGAATTGGAAATTTGTGAAGCTCAAGGTAGCTCTTTTTACGAAACTGTCCAAAAATTTTAGATCAAAAAATTAACCTATAACTTTTAAGCTAGATAACTTAGTTCCATTAGATACTGAATTTTATGAATTTATTAATGTCCAATTTAATCTTGTAAGATGTAAATCTGATAGTTTCCTTTACCAAAATCAATAGCGGTCAAGACACTATTAGCCGGCCTCTGCCAAAACTTTTTTAAACTTGCTTCTGATCTTCGAGAAGGTATACAATTTATATTACCAACTACTCTTCACCACTAGTACCAATTAAACTAAATATTCAAATATGAGCAGTGTTTTAGATCAGCTATTAATAGAGGATGTAAGTCCTTCGGTTTCCTTAGTGTATTATGACTTCTTGAAACTCAAGATCATAATTCACTTTCATCAATCAATCAAAATGGCATAGTACTAACCTATCATGATAATAGATTGCAAGATATTGTCCCACAAGCTTTTTAAACTATCACCAATGTATCTCAGCAAATAGAGAGAATCCAATGACCTGTGTTCCACAACAGCAACAATTGGCTCAATGTATCAAATCAGAGTAAGTCTTTAATGAATCAATTTATTTCCCATATTATAAATATACTAATGCATCTTTTCTCAAAGTGTTCCAGCATTTCAGAAAATACTGTCAAACTGTGGTCAGCTATTAAAAGATTATGAATCTTGCCTCAGAACCAATATAGATAATCAGCAAAAATGTGTTGAACTATTGGCACAGGTTAGAACTTGTGCTGGTGATTGTATTGACTTGGACAAGAATACAATGAACAATCTCAATTCTAGTAAATAAAAGTTCCAAAACTTTGCTCTCTTAGTTGTATATAATCTATAATAATTTGTATTTGTCAATAGTTGGATTGTAACAATAGATTATCATAAGACCCTGACATAAATTCTGGGCAATGGAAGCTTGCTTGATTATTTGACCATATTCTCTACGATGTTGAAACTTGAAACTACTCTACAGTTAAATAAACGTAATTCATATCATCTGACATTTGGATCACACCATCTAATTCCTTATTGAACTTCCCAGCACAATTCTTGAGCTTATATCGTTAAACGGACTTTGAAAATATTTCTAGCCATAATAAGTATCTTTAGAAAATAAAAATAAAAAAAAAAATAAAACATCTAAAATCAATCTCGTATTCTGTCTTCACGGCAAACCACAAAAACAATACGTAACTAACAGGCTTCTTTAAATATAGCCCATCAAATACACCAGATACTAGAGATATCAATTGAACTAAAGCTTATTTGGACAGTGTTAGAATATTTTTTCGAAGGAAGCGCTGTGACCAAGGATATCTTATAAGCCGACAAGGAAAAGTCCAACATCAAACGATAAGCTTGAAAAGTAATTCAATACAATCAAATCTGATCAACCCATATTATAAACCATAGAAGTTGATCTGAAAAGCTCCTTGCTATGTCTTCGGAGCGTGTTCCAAGGATTAAGCTGAATTCAACTTCAACGGTAAACTCCAACAATCAAAGTCAAGTAACATCAAACAAATCCACTAGGCTCAGTTCACCAGTAAGACAACAAATTGAATTCATCAAAGCAAATACACCAACCTACAAACAGATTAAAATTGATACAGAATCTACTACATACAATACTCCAAGATTGGCCAAAAGTGTTTCCTTTGATACCGTTGCTGTAGGTTATTCAAGTGATGTTGATGATGAGAGTGATGAGGACTATGATTATGAAGATGACAGCATTGAGGACGATTATTTCCAAGGACGTGATCCTGAACTGTCAAATTATCTACGACCTGGAAGACCTGGAAGAGATGGTAGTGTAGGTGGTGGAAGTATGCATCGAATGAGATCTCCTTCTCCATATAGGGACTTATCACCAATGAGATCTTCAAGTTTTTCAAGTTTGTGTGATATTGAAGGTAATCATACAAAGAAACCAGCATTTGATCAAAATGGTTGGAGAATTGATTATCCGAGTGAATCGGTTATAAAACATGACTCTTTAACATATTCTTTTAAACATCCAAAATATCTTGAGTATGTAAAGGAAAATGATTATTCAAGAACAATCATCATTTATATTACAGGAAGACGCCATACCTGGGTAGGATTGGATTATACGATTTCAAAATTAATTAGAAATGGGGATCATATTGTTATTCTTTCAAGGGTACCTTTAAGTTACAAAAATGATGTAATTAAAAATGGTACATCAACATTGGCTAAACGTCCAATCAATCATCGAACAAGGAATAATAGGTTGGATCCTTCAATGTTTAGAAACATAGCAAGAAATATTAAAAGGTATGTGGAATTCCTGATAAATGATTCAAATATTGTTAAGTTTACAATTGATTTGGTATTAGGTGACAGTACCAAGAATGTTTTAAAAGAGGCAATATCTATATACGATCCATGTGTCATAATTAGCTCAACAAAGCCAAATCTAAGGTTTTTGAGAAAAACTACATGGACGACGCAAAAAATTACAGATCGATTGGTTCAAACCTTTAATATACCCATAGTTGTTGTGCCTGCTTTTACGTTAAATGACTTTGAAGTTACATATTTTCAAAAATTAGTTGCCCAAAAAAGATTAATATCAAATCTGGAAAAGATTAAAGAGAAGCTGAGAAAATTTGATATTGATTCTGCCACAATTCCTGCTTTCCCGACTAACACAGGACAAAGTTCAAAAAATGGAAGTACAGCAGATCTGTCTATACTAGACAATGAGACTAATAAAGATGAAGATGAAGATGAAGATAAAGAGCCAAGTAGAGATGATTCATTTGATGCAAGATCAGACGGTTCTTCAATTATAAGTCTGGACAGTGGAGAAAGTGTTGATTCGTCTGATGACGATGGAATGTCAGAGTTGACAAGAACTATTACTAGTTATGAAGAAATTCTGGATAGATATATTGAAGAAGCAGAATCTGAGCCTGTTACAAAATCAACTTTTTTGAGAAAACTGAATAGAATTACTGATACTACTCATAAGATGTCACTTAAATTTACAGAAGTTTCAGAAGGAGGTGGTGAAGAAGCTGCTCTTGTGAGATCAATTACAGGTTTACCTGATTTAGAGAAGAAAACTTCAATGTTGGATGTGCTAGAGCCCGTGAAGACAAATCAGCAGGCACTGAATAAGATCAGAGGTTCACTGGCCCCATACAACACTACAAATGGATCTTATTCCAATGGTAGTTCTACACCTAGAACAATTAAATTTTCAAATGATATATCAACTCCTGAAAAGCTCAAGGTTAAATCGAAAGAGAATGGTCATGGATTAAGAAAATTTAGATCCCATGTTGAGACCAACACACGAGGTGATAATGAAGATAGAGAACGGGCCTTGAGTCCAACTAAATCTCAACCACAGCAAATGCTGACCAAATCATTATCAGAATCAAAAGTGAAGACGCTGAGTGAAGATATGGACAATGGTAAGAAGAAGAAAAGCAGTTTTCTACGAAACTTATTTGGGAACAAGAAGGACCGGGACAATAGAGGACGTAGACCTAGCAGGTAGACTAATACATATTCTCCATACATTATTTGACAGGTAGTATATATAACTGTAGTAGTTCCTGAGTGCGTGCTCTTTCTAAATCTGGGGTAGCCGACTGGGGTCCGGCAGTCTCGGGATCAGAGGCGACCGGCTGTCCGAGATCAACCGGGCGGGTAGTTATTCTGGCGCGGCCTGTGGATGGCCAGAGTCCGACCAAAGGAGCGAGTGATGGTGGTGATCATGAGTTGAGTTACAGCTCGATATTGGATGAGTAATCTGGGGGAATGACGACGATGCGATATGGGGGATCCATTGCTCAAACTTATATAAACTGTCAAATTCCTCAATTTTTATAAATTAAAAGTACTTTGTAGTTGTTTCCCATTTTAATACATTTTTTTTTTCCTTCAAAACTGGAGAAAGTGGGACTTTAAAACCTTTTTTCACAAGAAAATATTCATTGTGGACCGAGATTGAGATTTGTTAAAGAGGAAAAAAACGCTGGAAGGATTTCTCTCCATTTCTTTCAATTAATTAATAAACTATAACAAAACCAACAAACCAACAAACTCATTGAGATTCAAACATCAATTCAGTTGATCAATACAGACAGAATCATACACGATAGAGATTCTTGATCAATTATATCATAAATTCATTTAACAGGTACGACTTTATCAAATTACGTTGCCTCCTCCCCCTTTAATCAATTATCAAAACATATATAATCACAATGCTTAGACAAAGAATAGCTCAATCTTCCAAGAGATCCTTGAGATCATATTCAACTGCTACAAGTTCCACCACAGCTGCTGCTGCTCCTGCTGCTGCTCCTGTCGTTACCCCTGTTGCCAAAAAACCAGCAAAAAGAATTGGTGGTTTCAGAGGTGGTTTCTTGGGATTCTTTTTAGGTGTCAGTGTCACATCATTAGCTACATATAGTTATGTTTTGGATCAGCATAAAACTAGTTCAAATGTTATTATAAGTGATGTTTTAAGCTTACAAAAATCTATTAGAACATTAGAAGAGCATGTCAGAGCTCTTGAAAGATCACAAAACACTACTACACCAGGTAAATGAAATAAAAAAAAAAAATAACAATCTTTAAAACTACAAACTGATACATTAAGACAACTTTTGTGGATATAGGTGCACCATTTTATATTCTTCTGCTTATTTTTGATTGATACGTCTGAGACAAGGAGGTACAGAAATCTAGCAATTCCTAGTTTATTAATACTAAAAGTGATTCATTTTTTTGTGCTTTAATCCACATGTATTTATTTATTAATTCTATTTATTACGGAATTTGAGAATCGTAGATCCATATGATTACTTTTAGGATCTAGTTAGTGTATATATAGTATTATAAAGCTCGGTAATTAGCTATCTTGAAGGCGAATATGACTAAGCAAGAACTAAAAATTCAATGTTGAGTCTTAAAAAAATACAGGAAAAACAATGAAAACGTTGTAAACGACAATCCCTGGTGGAAATTGGAAAGGTATATACCCTGTTGAAAGCTTTTTATACATTGCAAGGAAGGAATTTAGGACAGCCATCTTTGTCCTGCAACTTGACTGACTAAAACAACTTATTTGAAGGATATGAGTTCAGAACGCAGACCTTCTATGGCTGAACGTCGTTCATCAACTACAACACGTCCACAGTTTGATTCAAGTTCATCAGGATTTGCAAATGGGAATGGGACCGCTCAAAGAAGACCATCAGTTGTCCCACATCTAGCTGGCTTAGAAAAACCCATCCCTGAATCAATACCTGAACAATGTGATGTTGTTATAGCTGGTACTGGATTAGTTGAAAGTATTTTAGCTGCTGCTTTAGCATGGCAAGGTTCAAATGTTCTTCATATAGATTCAAACAATCATTATGGTGACACCACTGCTACTTTGACATTAGATCAAATCAAATCTTGGGTTCAAAGAGTTAATAATAATGAAATTAATGGATTTAATAACGCCTTGTTATATATGCCAGGCGGTAATGAATCAAAATCAAGAGATTTTGGTATTGATTTGGTTCCAAAAGTCTTATTTGCTAAATCTGACTTATTATCTTTATTAATTAAGTCAAGAGTTCATAAATATTTGGAATTTTTACCATTAAGTTCATTCCATTTCTTTGAAAATGATAATTTTGAAAAAATGTCAAATACAAAACAAGATATTTTTACAAATCAATCATTATCTTTAATTACAAAAAGATCCTTAATGAAATTTATCAAATTTGCCTTAGATTGGGAAAATCAACAAGAAATTTGGGAACCATATAAAAAGGAATCTGTGGAGAAATTTTTAAGAGAACAATTCAAATTGGAAAAACCACAAATATTTGAATTAATCTTTTCTATTGGTCTTTGTAATAACTTGGAAATTTACACACCTGAAGCTTTACTTAGAATAAAGAGATATTTGATAAGTTTTGATGTTTATGGTAATTTCCCTGTCATGTATTCAAAATATGGGGGAGCTGGAGAAATTTCTCAAGGTTTTTGTCGTAGTGCTGCAGTTGCTGGTACAACTTATAAATTAAACACAAGATTGGAATCTTATGATCCAAAGACCAAAATTGCCAAATTCTCAGATAATTCTAAAATAAGAGTTAATGAACAAGTTGTTATATCACCAAGTCAAGCTCCAATTAATTCAAAATTCATTCCAAAACAAGATTATGAAATCCAAAGATTGACAGTTATTGTTAAGAAAGATTGTAAGGAATGGTTTGAAAATGGTGAAAGTGCTTCAATTGTTGTTTTCCCTTCTGGATCATTACAAAATAATAATAAAGAAGCTGTACAAGCTTTGATTTTAGGGGAAGATACTGGTATCACTGCTAAGGACACTTGTGTTTGGTATTTATCAACCACAGAAAAGGGACAAAAAGGTCGTTATGATCTTGAAAATGCTTTGAAAGCAATGGAAAATTCAATTTTAAGAGAAAGTTCATCTTTAGATACTGAAGATGATTTATTTGATAACGGTACTGGTATGATTAATTCAGTTAAACTTGGTCAATCATTTAAAGATTTTGTTCCAAAGGAAAAAATTCAATATTTACTAAAGTTATTTTATGTTCAAAAAACTTCAATACCGCATTCAGGTGTTGTTATCCCAAATCAATATAGAAAAAATTCAATTCAACCAAAATCTGAAGATTCTACTGCCCCAGATAATGGTGTCATATATTCAACACTTCCTTCAAGTGAAATCTCTTATGATGGTATAATAACGGCTGCCAAAATTCTTTATGAAAAGATTGTTGGATCAGACGATGATTTCTTTGATGTTGATTTTGAAGATGACGATGAAGAAAACAACAACCCAGCCAACGATGATGCTGTTTCAGCTTTTGATGAAGAAGCTTCTGAAACTGTTGAATTCGCTGATGATATGGAATTATAGAGCATTCATCATACTATACCCATTTTTATTTTTTTATGTGACTTCCTCTTTTGTTTATTTGATATAGACTTGCATACTTCTTCTTTTTTTATATATATAATTTCTTTCTTTTCTTGTTTTATTTTGAATTAATGTTTGTTCTATAAGACTATCTTCCAAATTTCAGTTTTATTCATTACAATCTTCAGGTGTACGTATATATATACAGTTTTTTAATAATAACGGTTATTGTTTATGATTTTCTGATTTGAATTTTTTATTAGCCCTAATTATCTCCACGTGATTTAAATTTTAAAAAATCAAACGTCACAAGTAGTAATTTTATTGGTTTGTGCAACATTGAAATTTTTCATAGGTCCAGTATGAAAAAAAAAATAATGAAGTCTATTGAGGTTAACAACGATAATAGTTTTTTAAAAGAACCATAGTACTGAGCGGAATTTACTGTCGAAGAAGTCTACTATTATCATTAATTATTAAAAATGTCTGACACTGAACAAGTTGACCAAGTTGAAGAAGTTGTTGTTGAAGAACAAGCTGGATCAATCACCATTGAAGATGCTTTAAAATCAGTTTTAAGAACTGCTTTAATCCATGATGGTTTAGCTAGAGGTTTAAGAGAATCCTCAAAAGCTTTATCTAGAGGTGAAGGTCAATTAGCTGTCTTATGTGACTCAGTCACTGAAGCTTCAATTGTTACTTTAATCGAAGCTTTATGTAACGAACCAGAAGAAAAAATCCCATTAATCAAAGTTTCTGATGCTAAATTATTAGGTGAATGGGCTGGTTTAGGTAAAATCGACCGTGAAGGTAACGCCAGAAAAGTTGTTGGTGCTTCCGTCGTTGTTATCAAGAACTGGGGTGCTGATACTGAAGAACGTAACATCTTATTGGAACACTTTGCTAACCAATAAATTATTTAATCTTTATTGATTAGATATTTAAAAGCAAAAAAAACTTAAACTGTATATTAAATTTTAATTAATTTGATGTCGGATATTACAATAATTGTAGCTCAAATAAATATTACTTATTAACCTATGCTGATGAATGCTATATTTTTATAGAAATATTGGTACATCTATTCCCCCATTCTCTACTTCTTCCTCCTCATCTTCCTCTTGACGTTGTCCATTTTCATGTGGATGGTAATATTTCACTGGTTCTTCAACCTCTAGTTCATCTTCCATGATCAATTGGTCAACTTGATCTTCTTTGTCACTTAATTGTAAAATTTTAAAATCAATAACAGTACCTGTGTAATTTTTTGGTAAATCCCCACCATGTAAACTTAATAAATTTAAACTTAATATATTTTCATCTCTTTTGAACTTGCATTTGTTAGAAAGTCTTATAGCTCTAAGGAATCTATTAAATATTGAAAATTTATAACAACTTATATCCACCTTATTTGTTCCATGAACAATCAATTTTTCCAAGATTGATCTTTCATTTGGTAAATATAAAGTTGAATGTCCCACATCACTTTTCGAAATTATTGCAAACTTGTTTTTATGATTTCTATTTGATCCATAGATATAAATTTCTTCTGCACTTATATCTTTTAAATCTTTTAATGCGTCGTATAAAACATCTGATTTAATTATACCTTCTAGTAACAATTCTCTTTGATTCAATTCAAATCCTAAATTATTTGCTTCAAGTTCCAGATTTATGAATGTTGAAAACTCACATCTTTCAATCATCTTATTATCTTCAAATATTAATATAAATGGATGACCTGTTCCTTTATAGAAAACTGTACATTCAGTATTGGAATTACTTCCTGTATTATTCTTGGAGGCAAGGCTCAAACTCTCGGATATTGTAGTTAATTCAACAGCAAATTTGTCTTGATTACCATTTTCACTTTCATTATCTGAATCATCTGTGTCTGAATCTGACGTAGTTGGATTGTATTGATAAGTTGTGAAAAGACTTTTCTCCAAAGTTATTTCAGCTAATTTAAAAGATGTCAGTAGATTAATCATTAACCAAATAATGTAAACTCACCTCGACAAATATGTGAATACTCTGTGATGAAGTTTAAACCATCTGCATCAATAGTCACTAATACTTGGGAATTAACTGTGATCAAAGAACTCAAAATGCTCGAGATGTGGTTCAAAGAGTGTGTAGTTGCCGATAGAACGAAATCATGTTCATCTTGGGTGTTCCTCTGTGTCATTTATTCCCTAAATTCGGTTATTCGTGTCGTACGCGTGTAAGTTAATTATTCTCCAGAGCCTTTGTTTTTGATAGTCTGAAAAGGGAAGTCTAATGAAAGACATCGGGAAAAAAAAATCAAATTAATTAATTAGTGTCACTTCACTCTTTCCAACCACAAAGAACAATCCAACTAGAGAATAAAAGTACCGGCTATATAGTAATGTTCACTTTAGATAGAAGAAAAGTGAGAAATTTGGGACTCATAGGAGCTGTTTTGCTTCTTGGTGCTGGTGGTTATGCTCTGTATCAATCGTTAAAACAGGACAATGAAGAGGAGCAGAAAATAACTTCAAAGTACACTTCCAAGCCCATCACAATTATATTAACTGATTCTATAATATCTTCAAATATCCCCATCAATTATATATTGCTCAATACGGATAATATTGTTTTGGTTATCCCGCCAAATTTATCCAAGGATGATTTAAATGAGCATATTGATGAGTCTGTTAGTTACAAAGTTATTGAATGCGAAACAAATGACGGTGTATGGTCAGTGGTGAAACATTTGCATAGTGAGGTGATACTAGTTGTTAATGATGATTTGGAAGAAGAGATACCTACAAACTTGGAAAGATATGTTGGGGAGATTATTGAGTTGGAACAAAATAATGTCTACATCAATCAAAAAGTTTTATCATACATTGTTCATTGAACATTATCGGTTTGTTATTCTTTAGTTATATTTCTCTTGTTCCCAAAGACAACACCTTCACTTGATTGACTTGCACCTTTCATATATCCATACTCAAAAGAACTCCATTGAGGATCATTGAGAAATTTCGGTTTCTTGGGGATTTTTGGAGGTTGTTGCTTTGTACTTAATTTTGGTCCTATAACTGGTATTTCTGGTTGCTTTTTATGGACATATCTAGAGAAGGAAACAATTGTTTGTAATACTATGGCAGGATCATTTTCTTCATATAGATCAATTGTCTGGAAAACTTCATCTTCAGGCACACCATATTTCTTGACAAAGGTTAAAAATTGTGATATATTTTCCATCTGTGGAATTTTGTTAGCTTTTGAGCTTTATTTATTTATTTAATATTTGTACATACCTGAACAAATGGCATTTTGCTTTCTTTATATTTAACAACTTTCTCGCCACCAATAGAATTGGCCAATCTGTAGATTATTAGCATGTCTTTAACTCTATGAATGGAATCAATCTGATACTCACTTCCCCAGAACTACACCATCTTTTAATAAATCTATCAAGTCTTGTTGCGGTTCGGTTTCACCGATTCTATCAAAGATCCATTGTCTCGCCTGGTCTGCTAGTTGCTTGTTGTACTTGGATCTCCGTAGCTCTCTGAGATCCTGGTCCAGTGACGACACGTCTGCCTTCTTCTGATACGGGTCTTCACTCATGGTGATATCTCAGCAATTGGTGTAATATTAAAGTCTTTACAATTGATCAAATTTAATTCAGCCACTTTATCTCACCAGCCACAAAATTCTTTTACTAGCCACAGCATCCCAATTGGGAATCCCCTGTGGCTGGTGCGGATCTTTTGTTTACTTTTCGCATCTGCAAATTTCAATCTTTAAAAAGTACCAATCCAGTAAAGAGTATACACACAACTTGGACCGCAGTGCCTGGATCCTTCGAGTCTGGAACAGTGGGTCAACAGGAACAAGCAACTGCCGCGGAAAGTGTCACAAAACACCATTTGTTATCATACCTTTGTGCTACTTCTTTTACTTCACCTCTCTCTCATCATCCTCATCACTCTCATGCTATAGCATCTGAGAACTGAGCAATGGAATTCCTAAAATCTCTGTGGCCCAACTCGTCAACAAACGTTATAACAATACCTCAGCATATAGAAGGAGAGCTGGAGGATGATCTTGATCTGAAAGTTAGAGCTTTGACTTATCTTTTCAAAAGGTTAGATATAGAACATTTACCAGCATTTCTTAATGATGAGAACGGGATATATGATCTCAATGGTGACATTGATCCTGAAAACTACAATGAAAAACTTGACACAATATACAACAAGTCAGAATTCGAGAGAATGTTGGTTAATGATGAACATAGAATATTAGTTGATTGGTTTAAAAATAGGTTTAGATCTATTTGTATATTATCTAATGCTCCTGAATCCGGATTCAGTACTTTGGGTAAATCTTTTAGATTTCTTGTCTTGAAACCAGACTCACCAGATGATGTTTATTTGGATGTTTTGATACATTCTGATATATATATTGAACATCCAATAGATCCAATTGTTAAAGTTGATCTTTTAACAGATATAATTAAATCTCAAAGATCACTAAGGCCAAGTTATAAAAAACATTTCAACAAAAATGATAGATCAAACATTATATTACAATATGTTCGTAAATTAAGTGAACTTGTCCAGGTTGATAGAATTTATAAAGCTTCATTATTAACCAAATTAGAACAATATAAAGTTAATACTTTAGGTTTAATTAAAGAAGATGAAATGGATCCAGATGTTAGTGGTGATCAATCAGATTTGGAAAATGGAGTTAAAGTATTCCCAACTACAATAAGATCAAGATCCAGGTCTCCTGTAAGAAGATATTCAAATGAAAATTCAATTAAACCAACTTTATCAAAACCTTTATCACAATTAAAATTAAATTCTCAATTACCACCTCCAACTCAAAAATTAACACCACCAACATCACCAACTAGATCATTACATTCTTCACCAAGATTAAGATCTCGATCAAATTCACCAGTGAAATCTTTAAAGAAAAAACAATCAATGACACTTTTAAAAATGGATAAATCATTAATTAAATCTCAAGATTCCATCACTACAAATGAAGATAACTATTTATCAAGAGAAGAAAAATCAGCAATTTATACACAATCAGAACATGCAGTTCTTTTCAGAGTGGAACGAGAACGTAAATTACTCAGATCAAATTAGACAGATTCTTTTTCTACTTATACTAAGTCATAACTATACAAAATATACTATACTTTTTTTTTTCTTTTCAAATTTATTATTTATTTTACATCGGTTGCAATTAGGTTATACACAATTATTGATATTCATTATATATATGCATACAACATTTTCAAGTGTTATTATTCATTCTACTCAGTAGATCCCATTTATACCATTCTATTTTAACACTATGTACAAATCTTTCATTCTTCCTTAAACTAAATTCTATGTCTCTTCTTTGGATCAACATGTAATGGAGACCAAATACCTCTGATACTATCGTTAAGACTTGTAACTTTGGATTTTGTCTTTTTCAATTGTGCTCCACTTGATTCTCTTAATAAATTCATCTTATTTTGAATATTATCAATGTTTAAATTACGTATACATATAGCCTTTTCACGACCATTTATATAGTCACCTTTAATAACAGGGTGACCAGCCTTTTCCACTAATTTGAATTCAATCTTTGGATGATCCTTAGCATAGTTATTCAATCTAGTTCTAATGAATTTTCTTAACCCTACTGAACTACCACCAACTTTATCAAATTGTAATGTTATACGTTTACACTATGGAATATATGTTAGTATTTCTGGTGAAAAATCTTTTAAAAAACCACTTACAGGTAGCACAAAAGCTCCTAGACCATTACGTATTATAGGCAGACGAGGAATAGGCTTGATAGGCATCGTTGACAATACTTTTTGCTGTTGATGAATAACTCTAACACTACTTTTCTTTACTGACTTGATTTTTTTCATTAACTTTTTTCTTCTCACCAAAAAAAAATGGTTACGGAGCTCTGCGCTCTGGAAATTTGTGGAGGATTAAATGATTTATATAGTACTCTTAATCAATGTCAATATCAATGAAAAGTATTATTGAATAAATGCTTAGAAGAGTTGTGACTAGTCGATCAATTAGACTGTTTAGCAGCTCGAGACTCCTCAGGGCAGAAAATTTACTCAAGACTTTGGACGTCTTGTCTGGAGTTGGTGAACCTTTAAATAATGTTCAATCAGTAACAAATAATGGATTCATCTTTTCAGAGGGCATTATAATAAAGAATAAAAGTGCACTACTTCTTTCAAATAGAATCTTGGAATTCAGTCCGAAATATGAAATTAAAAATGGATTCATAGTGGAGTTTGATCAAGAATCTTTAAATTTCTTAAAACTAATAAATCCACAACCTGATTTATTTATAATAGGATTAGGACAAAAAAGTAGACTTTTAAGTCAAATAAATCTGGAACTTCTAAATTCTTTAGGTATAAGGGTTGAAATATCTGATACTAGAGGTGCAGTGAGAAATTTTGATTTATTAGCAACTGAAAGACCAAATCAAGTTGCTGCTATTTTATTACCTCCAAATGTATAATGGAGTCTTTATTTATTATTATTTATTGAAATCTTATAATTTTAACTTATTACATGAATGAAATTTGTCTGTGTTTGTAGTTATAAAATATAATTAATTTTGAATATTGTGCTGCAATAGCTCATGGGACGTATAGTAATGAATATCCCACGCTTAAAAAAACGCCAATTACAATAGATATCACTATATAATTTATACAAAAATTAAGATAATTATATAAATTTTAAAGATAAATGGCAGCCTGAAATATTTTATTTGAATTTATTTTAATAATTCGAATTAAAATTTTTTTTGTAATTAATTATAATTTTTAAGACTATAAATACAAGTTGAAAAATACATATAATTTAGCCCGAGATCAAAATTAATTTAAAATTTAATAAATTATTTATAAAACATCAATATCATATATTCATATACTAATTAATTAAAAAATCTAATAGCTCCTGGCTAGTCATAAAAGTAGTTAAAAATTGAATAAATGGTTTGATCCAATCAATATTCTATCGACTAGATCTCTTTAAATAGATTTAGCTTCAGATTCCACATATTTTGGTAGGTTAATATCAGATTCTATATAAGTAGGTAATTGCTCTATATCCTTCTTGTGATATGTCATCAATACCCTTACAGTTAGTGTAATACCTGATTCATACCGTTTACAATCTTCAATATTAAGAGCATTACCAAATTCTTTAAGCACAGCTTTCAATTCAGTTTCTGGATCTTTAACCACAGATAAAACAAATTTTTCATCAACATTCTTACCAGCATGTTCTGTTATATCTATACTGCACAGAGATACTTTTGTTTCATCGGGAGGATTTTGTACAAGTTGATCCAATACATCAGCTAAATTTACATCTTTTGGTAAATTAATTATAGTTATTCGAAGTCTAAAATTGTCAACTGAAGATTCAGAATAAGTAATATCTAAAAATGCATCATCATCATTTCTTCGTAGACTTTCAGCAAAATGTTTCAATTCAGAAGCGAAATCATTATCAATATGTTTCATAATAAATAGAGTACCAGTGGAACCTTGAGAATTTGTGATGTGAACTTTACTCAATGTAACTGGAACTTCAGTGACTGATTGATCAATCTTGGGTAGAATCTCCATCACGTTGACCCCATATTGTCTAATATTATTTGACGTATAAATATCACCTGCTGTTTCTCCTACATAATATGGTTTCTTGAATTCAACAATATCTAGTGTAAAGTTTGGTGTGGGTTTCTTGAAGAATCTCTTTAGCATTGGGTTATTACTTTAATATAACTACACTAACGGTCGGTTTTCTTCAAGGAAACCATATCCAATTTATAAACATGAAGGTTTGAACCCCTTGATCGATTCAGCCTCCTAAAAGTCTAAGCCTTAAGTCAGATAGCCTTGATCTATTTCTGGTGACACATAAATCGGTATACGGTTGTGTCCCGTATCACGTCATTTATAGCTTCGCCTTGATGAATGATGAACTGTTGTACTTGGCTTACGGGACAATGAAGAATAGAATAGCCGTTATTAAAACAGATATCGATCCGATTGTTTATAGGTCACGCGTTCCTTATCTCTCTACACAGATAATTTCACATTAAGTAAGTTCATGTATTTAGCAGCAAAGGAAAAAAAACTATGGTACTTATAATCATCTTGTACGGATAATACCAGCAGCTACCAAGACTTGAACTTTCTTTGCAACTTCTGGGTTCTTCATGTGTTCTTGTAAGGCAGCTGGATTGTCTTTAGCTTGAGACAAAATACTATTCATAACAGGATCTTGTAAGATAGCTGCAACTTCTGGATCTTTCATAGCTCTTTCATAAGTTTGTTCTGGAGTTTCATTATCTGTAGGTTGGAATCTTTGTGAATATGCTTTTGAATATAATTGATCAATTTCTCTAGTATTGGCACCTTTTGTAACTTCTAAATCTTTAGTTCTTGCTAATTCTAAAGTTTGAATAGCTTTAGAGAAATCTTTTAATGCAATTTCAGCAGTTGCTTTACGAATATAAGCTCTAATGAAATTTGGATCTTTTTGTACAGCAATTTCAGCATCTTTAACAGCTTCTGGGAATGACATTAATTTAGCTAATGCAGCAGCTCTATTTGAATAACCTCTTGCATCTTCTGGTGCACGTTTAATCATTTCAGAATAAGCTTTAACAGCATTTGGCCAATCACCTTTTGTGAAATATTCTTTACCTTCTAATCTTGCTTCTTCAGCCTTTTCAGGATTTATATAAGCTTGAGCTTCTTGTTCTTTAACTAATTTTTGAGTATTTCTTAATTTTGTTAAAACATCTGGAGTACGATGTTCAGTTAATGATTTTTCGAAAAATTGAATGGCTTGTTTATAATCTTGTTGTTTTAAATATGTTGAACCAATTCTTGCAAATGATTTGGCAATAACTTTATAATCAGCTCTTTGTTCTCTACCTTTTTCAATAGCTTCATTACAAGTTTTTATGGTTTGTTCATAATCACCTTTTTCAAATTCAGCAGCAGCTCTATTGTTTAAATATGTGACATCTGAATACAA
The DNA here is from genome assembly GCA_037042445.1 of Hansenula sp. Y91-04. Taxonomy (NCBI): domain Eukaryota; kingdom Fungi; phylum Ascomycota; class Saccharomycetes; order Phaffomycetales; family Wickerhamomycetaceae; genus Hansenula; species Hansenula sp. Y91-04. The sequence continues at coordinate 72,871 of JAXQKK010000039.1, read as the reverse complement.
TTCAAAAGCTTCATTATATTTAGCAATAGCTTCATCAAATTTTCTTGATTTGTATAATTTGTTTCCTTCAGCTTTAACAGCATCGGCTTTAACTCTTGAATCATCAACAGATTCTGATGCATCTTCAACTTTGACATCGCCATCTTTATCCTTTGGTTCTTCTTGTTTTTGTTTTTTTGGTTCAGGTTTTGGTTCTTCTTTTGGTTCCGAAGAAGCATTTGAACTTGAACCAGTAGCACCAGCAGCACCGGCAGCACCCATTGGGCTATCATCATTTAAATCGACACCTAATAGAGTAGCAAAGATAGTCATAAGTCTTGGATCAGCCATCATATCTTGAGCTCCAGCTTGTGGATTGTTTTTAAATCTAATAACTTTCTCCACTAAAGCTGGATCTTTCATAAGTTCTGCAGTTTTTGGATTTTGTTTCAAGTTTTCAATTAAATTTGGATCATTAAAGATCTTATTGAATCCTAAATCTGGTGGGGCATTTGCACTAGCTTTAGCATTTTGAACAGATTTTAAACCATCTTGAGCTTGTTTATTTGATGAATCCAATTTTAACGCCTCTTGATATGATTTTTCAGCATCATCCAGTTTACCAAGACCGAATTGAGCAGCAGCAACTCTACTGTAACCTTTAGCCCATGTTGGGTTAATCTGGATGGTCTTTTGAGCATCTTCGAATGCCTTGTCAAAGTTTTTCAATGAAGCATATGAAGCTGAACGATTTGAGTACAAGACATGGTTTTCTGGAGAGGCTTCAATTGCCTTTGAGAAATATTCAATTGCCTTTTCGAAATCTTTGGCAGCGAAAGCAGCGTTACCTTGAGCTTTGAGTTCGTCAGCAGACATTTTCTGTGGTGATGATGATGATGTTAATGAAGGATGGTGGGTAGTATTGATCCAAGTCGTTGTCTTTATATTTTTCAACCATGGAGCTTTCTAGAAAAATGGCCAAATTTACCCGGTGTTGAACTTTTCAGTGAAGCGACAACAAGAGCTGGTGAATTGTCTGGCGAAGGGTCTTTGGTAAGCTATGAGTGTATAATTATAATGCCCTCTCTACAGAATATAGCCATATTGTACACTCATTTCAGTAGGCTCAATACGGGCTCCACCAAGCTCATCGCAGCATTTGGCCATCGCACGTCATTTCCCAAAAATTTCGGGCTTGTGTTTACATTTGAGTGAAAAAAAATCTATAGAGTCCTGATCTTTTAACATTAGAAAGACAACACTTCGCAGCCAGAGATAGAAGATGGACTTTGCTGCGTCAACCCACAACTTCGAGCACTGGCTCTTGAACTCTGGTGTGCAGGTCTCGCCAAATGTGAAGATAGAGGATCTAAGACATCTTTCTCAGGGCCGGGGTCTCATCGCTACACAGGATATCCAACAAGATGAAGTTCTATTCTCTATACCGAGAAACGTGCTACTTAACATAGAGACAGGGACGCTTGGTCAGATAAACGACAACAGAGAAAAGCTCCTTACAAAATATGACCACTGGGAAGGGCTAATATTGACAATACTATACGAACTTTCATTAGGCGAGAATAGTAAATGGGCTCCATATTTTAAAATATTACCAGAAGAGTTCCACAGTTTGATGTTTTGGAGGAAAGAGGAACTTGACTTCTTGGCCCCTTCGTTAGTTCTTGATAGAATAGGTAGAGATAAAGCTGAAGAAACTTATAACAAATTATTCCCTAATGCTCTAATTGATTTAGGCATTGGTCATCTAAATATTTCACCAGACCTCTTTCATAAAGTTGCCAGCACTATATTATCGTACTCTTTTGATGTTGAAAGACCCGATTTTAATGAAGATACTGAAGATGATGAACAAGTGAAATATGATGGGTATTTTAAATCAATGGTTGCATTAGCTGATTTATTGAATGCCGATACCAATCTTGCAAATGCAAACTTATTCTATGAAACTGAAGTATTGGTTATGAAATCTATTAAAAAAATACAAAAGGGGGATCAAATTTACAACACTTATGGTGACCATCCAAATAGTGAATTATTGAGAAGATATGGTTACGTTGAATGGGATGGGTCTAAGTTTGATTTTGGTGAAGTACCATTAAATACCATAAAACAAACTTTAAATATTCATTTAGACTTGCCAGTTGAATTTATAGATAGAGTATTAGATCTTATATCACAAGCAGAAGTGGAAGAAATAGAGGAAGATATTGTTCTAGAATCTTATGATGCTTATTCTGATGGTGAAGTTTTACCTGAATCGCAAATATTAATCCAAGTATTAACTACGATTGCACAAATCAGTCATATTGAAGAATTACAAAAACTTCCAAACGACTTGTTAGCGAAAAATATAAACAGAATCTTGAAGAAATGTTATCAATTGATTGAATCTGGTTCTATGACTAAAAATGCTGTTATAACATGGGAACAATGTATAATAACAAGATTGGAAGATTATCCAAGTCATGCATTCCGCGACCTCTTATTACCACCACCAGCAGAGAGGTTGAATAGACTCAAGATGAGTGAATGCATATTAAAATCAGAAGTTTTATCATTACAAAAATGTTTAAAGAGGTTTTCTGCAAATTTTAGACTTATTGATGACGATAAATTAGTGAGAAATATTTTGAAAAGAAAATCTACTGAGGACACTGATAAATCTAGAAAAAGACAAAAAGTTTAAAGATAGCATTGATTGATTAATAAAAGTATTGATCATTTTACTTCTTCTGTAGTAATCACCTTTATTTCATACATCGATAATACTACATCTGTTCTTTTAAAGATTCCAAGTTGACTACGAAAGAAAATATAAAAAACAAAACAAACCTTTAATAACCTAAACTTTTTATAATTAAACCCCAAAGCAAACAAAACAACAAAAATATAAACAAAACTAGCATAATATCTTATTTTTTTCATTCATCTAAATCCTCTTGAGAATTTATTTTAGCATCCAAATTCACAACAATTGGTTTACGTCCAACAACAACAAATTTTTTATTTGTTTGAGGTTCTTGATCATTCTTTTGAACAGTTATTGGTTTTCTACCAACAACTTCAAAACCTCCCTTCTTCATATTTTTATCAACAACAATATCTTTTCTCCCCACAACTGAAAATCCCTTCTCTGTTGAATCACTAGTTGATTTGATTCTTTGTAAGAAAGAAGAGGATCCATCATTATATGTGGAAATAGTATCTGATTTATTAAAACCTTTCAACTTATTTCTTTTTGCCCAAAGCTTACCAAGTTCCGAATCATTCTTACTCAAATCTGCAAGATAAGCATCATCAATCGGACTCACAGGTGCAGGTAAATGTTCCTGAGAACTTAAATAACCTAATGAAAGACCAGGTAATGCTCTATGATCAGTTAGTTCAATGATAGAACTATTTTCCGAATGAATGGAAACATTATCTGATATTTGATGACCAGTGGTTCTTGGTCTTGGGAAACGGTCATAATCTTGATTTGCTTCAAAATCAAACTCAGCTTCACTTGTATCAGATTCATCATCTCTAGTTGTATCTTGTTTCTCATTTATTTCCTGCTTTGAGGCAATAGTATTTGCTTTGTTAAGTCCAAGATTGGATCCCAATACTTGTAGAAATCTAACAATAAAGGAAATCATGAATGAGACAATTACTAATAAAGAAATCATAAATTGAATATCACCAATCAAGCCACGAATCTTGGATGGAACGTCAAGTTCTCTTATAAATGCAATATTCAAAAACATCAACACCAAAGAGATACTTGAAATCACAAGAGTCCAAATGTTTCTAGTTTTGTTGAAATATGGTTGGATATAAAGAATTAACATTATGTGAACAATTTCAATAAACACCAACAAAGTAACTTGAACAATCCCATTAGATTGACCACAACCTATAACAATACCTTGGAAAAGAACAATAAAACTTTTAACAATCAAGAAATAAGAACATTTTGGTTTATAATAATGATAAAGAGAACTCCAACAAGCAATAACTTTAAAAGAAGAATATAATTTTTCCTTTCTGCGTATAACATATTTAAAACTAAACCAAAAAATGCCAATTAACCATAGACAAAAGAATAAAATACAAAAAACACATGCAGCAATTTCAACATTAAGACCTTGTCCTAAACCTAAAATTAGAAAACATGAAAAAGTAACAAATGGTAAAGGGAAAATGCAATAAAAAATTTGTGTCACAGTACCTATTGCAAAATAAAATCTTGATTTTAAACCTGAAATTTTATAATTTTTAGTGATGTGTTGTTTGTAAAGTGCAAATAATTGAGTTAATATTATGAAAAAAATAATAACACACCAAATCCAAATTATAAAATCTTTCCACATATTGGAAGAAGTTTTACCATCTGGTTTTGCATTATCAACAGGGAAAATACCATATAACCCCTTTCTACCAAAAGTTTTATAAACACCAGCTTCTGTCAATGAGCCAATAAATGAAGATGAGAAAATATCAACTCTTATTAGGGCAACCCAATTTAAATAAGACATAATGGGTTGTGCAAAACCTGGATAATTCAAATCAAGTGCTAATGAAAAAAGCACATATTGTAAATAATTTAACATCATTGCAATATCAGGAGTCATTTCATTCAATAATGGTTCATTACAGATACTTGAAGCTATCATTAAAAACACATTCGTAGATTCTTGATGAGGACTTGCATGAAAGATGTAAAAATTTGAAATTATCCCCCAAGCGAAAATAGCCATAACACCAAAACAAATTGGATAAGTGATATACTCTGGATGATATGGAGTAGCATAAATTTGTAGACAACCAATTTCATTATTTTTTTCTAAATCAGCAGTATAAAATGTGAACATAGTTTCATAAGAACCAAAAAATCTTGCAGTTGAAGTATTAGTTGCAAAGACCAACTGATAACGATTACCAGGAATCAAAGGACAAGTATTATTTGAAGAATCTTCATTATCGATTTCATCTCTTTTACTTATAAAATTTGGGTATCCTGGTTCATTTTTCCATGGGATAAAAGTACCACCATCTCTTGGATCTGACATTGACCCATTTAAAGGTGAATTCATAATATTAGATAATTGATCTGATGGTTGCGAACTGTTTGTATGATTCACTATTGGAGATACATAATCACAGAGTCTAACAGAATTTGTAATCACTTCACCATTTAAAAATCTTGAATGAACATGTAGAGTTGAATATAGATTTGTGGTGTAATTGACATCATTAACCTCCGACGCGGTCTGAAATTCCACTCTATAGTACATGAGTCCACCTGTGATCACAACCTCAGCCATTGAATCCTTTATCTGCCAACTACCAGCTTTACCATTATCTTCTCTTAAAGGTCTATTCCCATCAGCACAGGAGTAAGTTTGAACAAGGGCTGAGGATACCAATATGGGTAGAATTGATACAAGGAGTATCAGCGAGCGTAAGAACTGGCAACGCATACTTTTAAGAAGCCGTTCAGCAGTGGGCCAACAGAATGAATCCTAATAATCAACGAGCCTTTAAAGCTTTCAAAAGTGAATTGTCCTAGTTTGTAATTTGTGATTGAATCGATCAGCTTGTATAGTTTAAATCAGTAAAAATGTTTCTTTTTCCAGAATGCGAAAAAAAAAATTAAGCCATTTTTTAGCCTTCGGACGTTTTCAGGGTCCTTTTGATTCAACGACGCCAAAAAAATGCTGGATAATATAAGATATTGATATATATTAGGTATGTGATTGGGGCTACTCGACTGCTACATTATGGGCATTCATTCATGGTCGTAGTTTATTATTTCTTGGTCTTGGGCATCCCTTCGCTTTCGCTTAAATATTTCAAAAAAATTGAACTCTTCGAAGGTAAAGGTGCACCAGCATCAAGTGTAGGCATCGTTTTAAAGGAATCATCGCTCGTGGCTATTGCGAGAACAGATTCTTCATTCTTATAGTCTGTATCCAGACACACCACTGACTGATCAAACTTTGCATACTGTCTTAATCTCTTCTTTGAGGACTGGTCCCATAGACAAACATGACAATCAGAACCAGCAGTAAATAGAGTACCATATTTCTTGTGAAATGCTAATGCATTCACTGGTGATACCAAGTCAACATCTGATAATGGAAGTCTATGACACTTGAACGCATATTTCTGAGATTGAATCTTAGGAGAAGGATCAAAATATTCTATTGCAACACGACCTTCAATAGAGCTTTGAGCATATCCCTTACCATCCGGCATACATTTGATTGATCTTGTCTGGTATTTGAGACCACTTTCTCTTATTTGCACTGGAGATGTAGGGTTCCTTATATCGTAAATATGTACAAGTCTATTAGCCATTGAGACAACAACATTACTTTCAGAAGCATCCATTGCAAATACCTTCTCTGGGAGCTTTGTATGGTAAGCTGTGGTGCCACCTTGTAACCGACAATCAAAATATTGTACTGATTTATCCCATGACCCAGATACTATTATTCCTTTTGAATTTGGAATATATGTTAAGCTCTGTATACCGGCATCATGCTTTGTGCCTATTACACTTGTTGCTCTGCCATTCTCTAGATCGATCTCTTTCACTTCCCCTTCAATATTACCCAGAAATGCTCGTTTACCTGTATGTCCATCCCAAGTTATATCTGTAATTGGTGCATGTGTGTCTATCTTTAAAAGTGCTTCCTGATGGCTCTGTACACTGCGTGAGTCTGTATTGTATAAATGAAGAGCCCCGTCCCACGAGCTTGCCAAAAGATGATGATATACTGGAGAAAAATTGATTGATGAGACAATGTCTCTTGGTGAATCTGGGAGTTCAACTTGTAATGGTGTTAGTATTTTGATATTAAAGGGGGTGAACAGCTAATTTTTAGCCTCAAATCATACTCACTTATATTAGACGCACTCATTCTAACCAACCTTCAACCTCTAGTTGTTCTTTAATCTATAGTCACGATGCTCTCTGTGAATATAGATCAAATTAACGCTCTAAAAAGTAAACAAACAATTTCGCGAATAAAATACACACGTGACGTAAAACGTGACCAAATTTCAAATACGGGACGTGCCCCGATCAAAGAACTAATTGTTGTGATGAGAAGCTAACACATGAATTATATTTTAGATCCTGGAGACTAAAATTGAAGAGCTGGCAAGGTTTGAAAGCTGAGTTGGTTGTGCTGATTCTAGCTGTATTTGGTAAGCTCTGCAATCTACAGATTGACATCAAGACTCGGTACCTTGGTTTATAATTGGCGCGCACATTCGAGTAGTGAACCCTTACAATTTGGAGTGACAGGTTTTTAATAACATCTCGTTTCTAATTCAGGTATAATTGGAATATGGAGTCAGTTTCAAATTTTTTCCAATGGGATGCTGATGAAAATGGCGCTACCCAGATACCACCATCATCATCAATGAGATCATTTGATTTTAACAACTTCTTCAATCCCAATAACTCGGGTTCAGAGGGAAAGCAATCAAAAGATAATGATTCAACTCAAAAGGATTCAACACCTTCAAAGATATCAAACCATCGTAGAGGATCTTCTGGTTCAATCACAACAAATGCCAAACAGAAACAACAGAATCATATGTCGCAGCAGTTGACTGATAAATTGATTGAAAAGTTATTCTCAATGGCATTGCCTCCAGGTAATGAAATAACTGCTGACTCTTTAGAAGGAAGAGTTCAAGCTGGTAAAGCAAGACCGGGATTATCAGTCCCATTAATGAGCAGAAACTTTATTCAATTAAACTCTAGATTATCGGTTCCATTTGAATTCATTGATAATGTCATTAAATTCTTTAATTGGGAAAATCCAAAATTAACATTAACTATATTAGTTTTCTACACACATTTGATTTTAAGACCATTACCAGTTCTTTTAAGTATGCCCTTGTTTTTCATTGTGGTTTATATAATGGCTCCTGCTTATGCTTTGAGACATCAACCAGAGCATCATTCAATTATAGGTAAAAATAATCCAGTTTTAGCAGAGGGTCCACAATTAAAAGAATATGAGATTCCAAAACCTGCACCAGAAATATCAAGAGAATTTATCTTAAATTTGACTGATTTACAAAATCATATGCTGCTGTATGTTATTGCTTGGGATTTCATAAATGATTCTTTAGCTAAATTTGCATATTTTGTTGATGAATCCATCTCAAGTTTTTTTTTCTTAACTTTTTTGGTTTTAGGTGCAATTTCAGCTTTATTTATTGAAACCATTTGGCCATTTCTTCCAGTTAAATTCTTATTACTTGTTAGTGGCTGGGGATTTACAGTTATATTTCATCCTTATTTTAAGGATTATTTCTTTAACTTGGTTTATTCAGAAGAAACAAGATACTATTTCCTCAATAAAACAAATAAATTTGAACAAATATTGGAGGAAAATTTTGGATTCCTTGAACCACAAGAACAAAGAGAAGTGGAAATTTATGAAATTCAAAGATTTGATAAAGCTGAAAAAGAATGGAATTTTCTATTTTACTTAAATAATGACTTTGTTAAATTATCAAAACCAAGAATTGATAAAAAATACACTAGTATAGAAATTGTGGGTACAACTGCACTACAAAATGTTAAACCACCAAAAGATTGGGAATTTATTACTGATGATCAATGGAAAATTGATCTTAATCCTGAATCATGGGTTAAAAACCATCTTTTATTTGATCTTGTAAAGATTGATAATGAAACTAAATGGGTTTATGATCTAGATACAGATGATGCTAAAGGTGAATTTAGAAGAAGAAGATGGACAAGAAGCGTAACTAGATTTTCTGAAATTGAATATTCAAAACAAAAAGATAATGAAGATGATGTACCTGCAACATCTCCATCTGGATCAAATTTTGAAAAAAATTCACCAGGGATTTCACCTGTTAGTTCAAGATTCCCCGAATCAAAATGAAAAAAACTATCTAATGAGAATGATGATATAGTTAATGATAAATGACGATATAAAAGAATTAACAACGTAGCTAATTTTTCATAAAATCATTTAAACTTAACAAACTCGATTTTTTCTTTTCTTGTTCTTCTCGCTCTTTTTTATTATTTAGTAGCAATGACAGATTATTCTTCTTTCTCTTTTTAGCACGCTCTTTTGCTGAATTCTTCTTTTTTTCATCATTAGGTTTCCATGTTGCAACAAAAGGTTTTTTATCTTCCACATCTGGCGTTTTCTCAATTGATTTTGGATCACATTCTGGTTTTAAAAGATCAAAATGTGATTTTGTATTACATGAAAGGCACGTAAATCTTAGTTTCCTCTCTCTAGCTTTCCATACTTTCCCTTTATTTTTATTTGATTTCTTTGATTTAGAAAAGACAATTCTCATTGATAAATTGATTCCAGGTATAAGTAACGTTTCACAACCTAAACAGAATTTAGAACCATTCGTTATTTGATTTGGTAGTGTAAGATTTTTTTTATTGAAAACTTTGTGTAATTTACTTGTATAAATTGAACCTAGTTCTGGAACTTCGGGAACAGAATGTGTAAGATCATAAAGATGCTTGAGATTCTTCGTGTTTGTATTCTCCATTTTTTTGCAGTCAAGTCTGTTTGCTGTTGGAAATGAGATACTACTTTAAGTAATGTTATTATTCCTTGAGAAAGATTTTGACATAAAAAATATGCGTGGTGTTCGGTTGTACCATATTTTCAGGTACATTATAACCAATCTAAACTCAGAGTTAAGTACAAAAACATAGAATCGTAATCATTTCATAAGAGTGTTCTATATATGGACAAGAGCATTCAGTCATCATTCAGCAGCTTTCTCACTCTCGTTATTCTGGGAGATCTTCCTGTATCTGAATAATCGTGTAATTTATTTAATTTTTGCTTCTTTGGAGTTTTTGTAGTTTCATTCAAGATGAAATTCAAACTTTTCAATACCCTTGGTGATTTTCTTGGTGATTCTTCTGGTGTTAAATAAGATTTTCTTGGTGAATCTTGATATATATTGAATTTTCTTTTCTTTTCAGGAGAAGGTGTATTTAATATATCTCTAATACGACAAATTTTCTTTGGAGTTGATGGAGGAGTTTGAAGAGCTTTAATGGATAAGTTGTTTTTGTATGATTCATAGTTTTGTACAAATTCATCACAATCACATTGAATTTGATAATCTATTATTCCATTCCATCCTGTAATCATATCTTTGTTCACCAATATTACAATACCATTTTTACTGTGAACTGCTTGTGACATTGATTTTACGAGTGCTTTAACTCCATGAACTTTTAAAGATGTACCCATGATTATGAAAAGATCAGGTCTTGTCTTTAAGTCTGAATTTAATCCTGTTGTTATAACTTCTGAAAATGGATGGTTTTCACCATAAAGAACAATATTTGGTCGTAGACTTCCAAGACTTCCAGTGATTCTTTTCCCCAATTCAGCTCTTTCTTCTCTTTTGGCAATACAATGTGCACAATCTGGTAATTCACCAGCAGATAGCGACTCGTATTGTTCGTCATCCCATGATGTTGTCTTATAACATGCAGTACAGGCCAAAGTATTAATATCACCATGTAATTGAACTACATCAAGGTTTTTCCATGTTTGTAGATTAGTTTTCTCCTTATGATCTTCAAAATCCATCTTAAGACCTAATTTAGCCTCAAGACCATCAATGTTTTGTGTGTAGCACCTCACTAATCTATTTTCTTTAGATATATCTGAGATAAATTTATGAGTTTTCGTGGGACGAGCCCTTACTGTTTCTGAATATAACTTTGACATGAATACAGCAAAATCGCTTATCGATTCATGTGAATTGAAGAGGGATATATCAAATAGATCTTTACCTTTAATTGGTCTTGAGCTTGGATTCATGTTATATAACCCATTTGAAGATCTAAAATCAGGAATTCCAGCATTACATGATATACCAGCACCAGTCAACACTATCATCTTCTTACTCCTCGTGATCTTTTGATGGATTGATGTTAAATCGTCCGAGAGAGTGAGTACACTAGTTGACTCCATCTGCATTGTCTTGCGTTTCAAGAGCTGTTCTTCACCCATCTTTTGTCCACTACTTTAGTTTCAACTTTCCAAGTGTCCAATATGTGCTAAAAGTATTTTCTTATAAGCTCATCCTATACAAATATCCAACTTTTGAACGGTCCTGCTAATTTTCAGTTTCATGTACATTAGTCGCGTTTTCGACCCTTTTGTTTACTTTTCAAATAACTTGTAACCATGACAACAAAAAACGCTAATTAAGATTTCCCAATTAGGAAGGTGAGTTTTTTATGATTATAATATAATCAGATTAAGGGCATTTATTCTAGTATACAATAAATTAGAGCTATAGCCAACTAACCACCCTGACTATTCACGGCCAGCTCCATTATTAATCTCGTAGCCAGATGTAGGAAGGGATAAGCACTGAAACTACTTATCTCATCGTCATTTTTACTCAGCTCATACTTTGGAGCTACTGAACCATCACTGAATTCCCATCCATCAAATTTGAAATCAACCAAATAGTTATTTGGTTCTAGTTGGAATAATTGGATAATCATCTTCATCATTTCAGGAATTTTGTTTTCATCACCATCATTTGTATTTGGTGAATATTTCCAACGAGCCTTAATTGTCCATAATTCATCTTCATTTGGTTTAGTCCATTCAGCACCTAAATTTTTCAAAGCTCTGTAAATCTCACCCATAACATCTAATGGATAAGATCTTGATCTAATACCAAAATGCCATCTTGTTTTGGATTTTTTGGTACTTATTGGGGTGATTTTCGTTATTGAATTAGGACCATATTGAGCCATATTGGCTCTATGTATTTGTGGTAATGAAGATGGTAAGATGGCAATGGAATTTTGTAAGTCTTTTGTTCCAGATGAGTTTGGTGACAGCGGTTGGTATGTGATTTCTTCTTTCAAACGTTTACCATTTGAATCCCCATCTACTCCACCATGTTCTCTATGATGTGAAGAACCATCTGGATGATCATAAGATGGAGGAGGTGATTGACTCAAGAAGGTATCCAAATGATCAGCTTCATTTGGTTTGTTCTTTAAATCATCAATCAACATTTTATTTTCCTTAATTAATAAATATCCATCCATTATCTCATTTTGAGTCTTGTTTTTCAAGGTTTCAATAATTTCATCTCTATCGTAACCCATTGTTTTCACCAAGACATTAACGGCATTCTCATCAATCTTTTTATCAACATAATTCTTTGGAACATCATTTGGTAAAAGATATTCTGCAATGTTTGTGGTAAACCATTCATCTTGCATGATTTCATGAATTGTAATTCTATTTAGTGGATTAACAACAAGCATTTTGGTTAAAAGATTTTTAGCCCCATCACTTAAATGATTTGGTAATGTATAAACACCATTACTGATCTTCTTAAACAATGCAGGAATAAAATCATCATCGAATGGTAAACGACCACAAAGCATAACATAAAGAATAACACCACAAGACCAAACATCAACTTCTGGACCAGCATATAATTTACCACTAATAACTTCAGGAGCTGCATAATTAGGGGATCCACAACTTGTTTTCAAGAAATTACCATCACTCATAAAATTTGATAAACCAAAATCAGCAATCTTTACATTAAGCATATCATCTAATAAAAGATTTTCTGGTTTTAAATCTCTATGAACAATTTTATGACGATGACAATATTCCACTGCACTGATTATTTGTTGGAAAAATCTTCTTGCTTCATCTTCTTTCATTTTCCCCTTTTGAACAATGTATTCAAACAATTCTTTACCTGCGAATTCTATAACCATCACAATTTCATCTTTTGACTTGATAACATCGTACAATTTGATGATGTGAGGATGTCTCAACAATCTTAAGTATGATATTTCTCTTTCAATTCTACCTTGCATATCAGACTTTGCTAAAGTCTTTCTATTTATAATTTTCAAAGCGACTTTTTGACCAGTTGTCAAATGGTAAGCCAACTTGACCTTACCAAAAGAACCTTCACCTAATGTTCTAATGATTTGGTATTTCCCTATTTTGCCACCCGGGGCATTGACCTCTGACTTCCCTTCGTGACTTTCAGACATTGTTGATTAAATATAAACAGTTTAGTCTTGATGTTTTGATGCTTTTAGGATGATGATTTGTTTAGATGTTACTCATTGCAACTTGTCAGGTTTTGAACTTTCGGATTTGCTGCGATTTCCGCGAATTTTGACGGCGGCCCATGATAAAATTTACCCGGAGTCTGGGGTATAAAGATTCGTTATACCCTTCTTTATATCTTTGTAGAGTACGTGCTTATATCCTATTGTGCCTCTAGTATAGAGCCAGTTTGTGGTGAAGGTATTCAACAAGACTCGAGTACATTTTTTTTTCTTACTTCTTGGAATTATATGTGCATAATACTGGCTGACAGCATTCAAGATTACAATATTAACGAGATCCACTAGTAAGGTGCTGAGGAAATCAATGCGCAAAATAACTAGTGAGACGTATTAGTCCTACGTCTGTAAAGAATATTTCTATTACCAACCATAAGGATGCTTACTCACTGGTAATTCAGGAAGTTATGAATATCGAATTTTGAACATGCCTACCAGAAATCTCAGTGAATTTCCTTCTTTCAGGCTACACAAGTCACTAAACCACCACCAGCAAATCCTTCACTCTCAAAGAATTTCCTATTGCTCCAAATTCATATCCAATTGAGCATTTATACATAATTGAATCAAGTTAATCAGCCCTCAAAGAATTCTTCACTATTGATTCAGTTCCGACCAGATGCTCCGGAATTCACAAAATTCATTGTTTTGATTTTGAAGCCAACAAAAAAAATGTAAACAACTATTACTGAACACGCACCCATAAACTATCATTTTGGTTATCCAAATTCTAATAAATCAATCCAGCCAAAATGGACGAGAGGGAGTACTTGCAGCCAGGTATGTAAAGTGATTTTTATGCTACTCGACAATTACTAACATCATCGTTGAAGATTTTGATCCTGCAAGCTACAAAATACCACAACTTAGAAATGTTCTTTTGCAAAACGATGTATCATACCCTGGTAATGCAAAGAAGAAGGACTTGGTAGAATTGTTCAACCAGCATGTCAAGCCAAAGTCGGAACAAAGATTGAAGGAATTGGACGCTGTGATTGCCAATGATGAAGGTATTGTTTATGTTGAAAAAAAATCTAAAAAGTCAAAAGACACTACTGCTGAAGGTGAAGATGACAGTTCGAAGTTACAAGTGGAAAAGACTAGAAAAAAGTCCTCAAAGAAAACGAAAGAAGAGACTGAGGATAAGGAGATTAGAAAGTCACCAAGAAAGACTAGTAAGTCTAATAAAAAGGACTCAGAAGCTGATACAGAATCAGTACAAGTTTCTCCTAGAAAGTCAAGAACAGCTACAAGAAACACAAGCGCAGACTTGGGAAAGATTCCAGATTTGAAAAAATCACCACCTGCTGTAAGGGAAAGATCACCAAGAAGAAAAGTTTCAAATAAGGCTAAGGCTGAAGAAAATGAAGAGATTAAACCTAGAGAAAGATCACCAAGAAGAAAAGTATCCGCCAAAACTGAAAAGGATGAGGCCGAAGCTGTCGAAGATTCTAAGCAAAGGGAAAGATCACCAAGAAGAAGAGCCACTGAGAAGAAAGAGACCAAGAAGAGAGAATCCAAAAGAAAGACTCAAACTAAACAAGAAGAAGATTTCAGCGATGAAATTCAACAAGTTAGTCAAAAGGAATTTGAACAAGCCAAATCTCCTTTCAAATTCGAAACTAAATTTGAATCTTCCTTTTCTAATGATAATATCTTCCAATCTCCAGGTCATTCATCTCCAGATCAACCTAAAAAAGCTATTCCAAGAAAACGTACTACTGAAAACACTTCAAAGTCTCCAAGAAAATCCACAAGAACAATGAAAAAGACAGCTTTCTCATCCTCCCCTGAACCAGCTCAGAATACTAAATCACCTGCTAAAAAAGCTCTTGAAATCTCCAAATTTGAAGCATCGTCTCCACCATCAAACTTTGTAAAGAATGAATTTGCAAATAATGATATATTTGATCTTGATGAAGCACCACAACATTCATTTGATTTTGATAATGTTACTGAAAAAAGCCCAATTTCAAGCAAGAAGCAAAAGAGTCCTGTATCATTGAAGAAGTCAAAGACCAAGAGTCCAAAAATAGTTCAAAATGAACAGGAAAATTTTGAGACACCTAATGAAGGAAATGCTAGTAAGATTTCAAATCTCAGTTCTGCTGCCTCAACCCCGTCAAAGTCTGAACAGAAGAGAAAGTCTATACTTCCAGACTTTTCCAAATTTAAAGTCAGCAGAGAGTTTGCCAGATCTTTAGGAATAACAATCCAAGGTGAACCAGAACCAGAACCTGAGGCCAATGAGGGTAAGCAAGTCGAGGATCCTGAATTAGTTGATGATAGTGTCAATGGTGAAGAATCTGTTATTGAGGCTGAGACCAGCGTAAATGATAGCTCAGTTCTACGTGACTTGCAGGAAGAAATTGAAAATGCAAATACAGCTGTCCAAAAAGAGGTTGCAGAAGCAATAAAACAAGTGAATGGTGTCTTTGAAGAGGAAGAAACCGAAGTGGATTCATCAAATGGTGACGAGAAACCAGCTTTGTCATCTTCCATCTTTAAATTCAGCGCGATCTTTGGCTTTCTTAAACAGCTTTTTGTGTTCTTCTTTTTTGTCTTCATTGTTATTTTTGCTCTATGGTATCGTGAACAGAGAATTTTGATTGGTTATTGTGGATCTGAAATCGATCAACCAACTTTTCCAAATGCTCAAAATGAATATTTGCTCAAATTTGATGATTTCTTACAAAATTTGAAACCTCAGTGTCTCGAAGCTCCAGAGCATGCTATTACTTTACCAAAGCTTAAAATTAAGTGCAGACCGGACTATGTTGTTTACGAACCATGGTATAAAATTCACGGTTTCTTCCCATTTAGCGATTATTGTGTGAAAGATGAAGAAAAGGAAAACATCATCAAAGAAGTAGTTTCCAAAAGTTTAGAGTTATTGAGAACCAAAAACGCGAACACGAAATGTGGTGATGGTGATGATTTTGAAGTTGGGATTTCAGATGAAGAGTTGTACAACTTTTTCTATGAATCAAAATCAGTGAGTATTTAAATTTTGCATTCGATATCGATCAAAGAAACTAACAAAACAAGTCTACTATAAGCGATGAAGATTTTGATGATTTATGGTCAAGAGTTCTAGTTGACTTGAAAAGTGAACCTGAAATAACTGTAAGGCATGTCTGTTGAGTACCACAATAACAACATTGATATACTAACATTTTTATTTTTAGTTACGTTATACCAGAGATCACAATAGAGGGTCAACCGAAGACGACTTATCCTCCGATGAAGATGAAGAGGAGGCAGATCTTCCAAAAGAACAAACAATTTTTAGATCAACATCGAATGTGAAGTTGAGCATCAAGTGTAAATTCAAGAAAGAAATTTATGAAAATTTTGAAAGAAACAAAAAAATCTTTGTTGGATCGTTCTTGGGCATTACAATCATTTTGATTTTGTACAGAAAATTTGTATCATACCAAAAAAGACAATCTAAAATTAAAGAAATATCAGACATTATTATAATTAAACTACAAAAACAACAAAAAAATTCAATCAGTGATTCCACAGGATTAACAAAAAGATACTTAAGCAATATCCAACTTCGTGATGAACTTTTGTCAAATTTGAGAAATTCAGAAAAATATGCAATTTGGGATTCCATTTTGAGTAGCCTTGAAAAAAATTCCAACATTAGAGGTTCAACAAGAGAAATTCATGGTGAAATTGTTAAAGTGTTGGAATGGATTGGAGAATAATGACCTTTTTTTTTTATTTTTTTTCCCCCTTTGAATGAATCAATTGATATGTATTATATTATTGCTTTTGTGTCTCATTCTATAAAGAGACACTACCTGTTTTGTTCTTTTATAAATAGTTCATTATCCAATAAATAAAAGTTTTAATTTACCACTCTGCATGTATAAACGAAAAGTTAATATTAATTAAAAAATTGCTACATTTTTCATAACAGTTAAGTATCATATATTAAAAAAAAGTGTCCCTATATCAAATTGCCTAACCTTAACAATATTATCCTAACAAAAAATCCCAATTAATTATGCTATTTTGAGAACCCAGGTCTTATAACTTGGTTCTCAGCATTCCCCTTCTTCTATATATCTGCAACAGCAACAACTCCTAACAATGACTATAGCTGTATGTGTGGTATGAGTAGCTAAATTGGCTCAAGTGCAAGAAAATTAGTCTTCTCTTTGTTTTGTGGCTCTCATCTTATAATTGGCAATTGCAACTATATTTATAATCTTCTTACAAAGCACATTATAAGATCTCCCATTAAATGCCTCATCACATATAACTGCAGAGCTTCTTCAAACTTTTTAAAACCGATTCTCAACTTTTTCGTTTTTGTCTCGAAATCTGTTTATGGTGACCCCAACTTTCTTATACTCAAATTATCATATAACTGTCTCTAAGACACGAAGTAATTTTGAGTATGTACACTTCAAGAGAACTGTTCATGTGAAAGCCATATTTAATGTTGGTGTGCACTTATCTTGAGCTCAATCTTGAAGCCATATAAGAATACCAACGTTTCGTGAATACAATGCAAATTTCTCGGTATATGTCATTAAAAATCAAAAACATCTTGAATATCAGATCCTGAGGTTTGAGAAGTCACAGACGAGGAAATCTCAGAATTTTCGGGCGATTGTTCCAATTTCGAAGTCGATTTTATAGGAGTTAAAGATTTCATGAATTTAGCCTGTGGCTGAGATAACGATCTTTTTAAAGATGATTTCTTGGTCACTGCATTAGCTGAAGCATTAACGCTTGTTGCTGATCTTGTCAATTTTTTCTTTTTAGGTCTTGATGGTTTGCTATTATTTGTGAAAGAATTAACGTCAGTCATAATGATTTGAAATTTGCTATTATTTGTTGCTGGTCTCTTAGTGTGTACCTGCTTCTCAGGCTCAGCTTTTTTGAAACAACCCATTTTAGGAATTGAAGGTGGTGCAGTTTGTTGATTCGGCAAAATATTTATCTTTGAAGCCGGGGTTGGTGAAGGAGGAATCATCTTATTTTGATTATTTTGGTTTGAGTTTTCATCATTTTTTATAGCAGAAGAACCAATTTTGATAGTTGTTGGTGAAGAATTCAAAGTTGTACTATTTTGTTTGTTTAACTTTGGAGTTTCAAATAACTCAACTTTTGAATTAAATAATTGATTTTTCAAAGGTGTAAAATTCTTATTTGCACTTCTATCCAAGCCTCCTGTATCTATATTCTTTAAGAAATTTGGTGTACTAAAGTTGATATTGAGGTTCTTTAAAGGAGTTCTTCCAACTTGGGGAGTTTTTGTAACAATTGGTGATTCATTAATGATATCCCTATAGAATCTTTCTGGTGAGTTGAAAAATAGATCTAAATTTAAATCCTGAGCAGTTCCAAAACTTGAATTATTGAAGCTGTTATTTCTTAAAGCACTATTGGCAGTGTTTTGGATTATACTATTTGAGACCGGAGTGTTTTGAAATATACCATCTTGAATGTTTCCAAGGGCATTTACCCACTGCTCATAGTCCAATGATTGATTTGGATTTATATTTTGATTCTGAAAGTTTTGATTTGGATCATTCATGATTATAAACTGTGCCTATAAATTCCTCTTTATAAGATTCTGAAATCTCTATTTCAATAGCGGATGGGCGAAAAAGCGAGCGAAAATGGTTGATAACTCAGTTGATGTGAGTCTTTGGTATTCTATAAGCGTCTTATAACTATCCGTATCTTTCTTCAGCGGTTCCAGTTCGTTTTAAAACAGTGTTTTCAGGATCAAATGATGTATTGTTTACTTCACATTTTTGGTTTGTTTTGATTTTTCTTTGCTCTAGCGCGCCCTGAAACACAGAACACATTCGCGAAACACGCTCGGAAGTGAGTATACAATCACGTGGTTATAGTAGTTAATGTTCCGAGGGGTAAACAAACCGGAGGTGAAATGTAAACAAAGAAAAATATGATACAGAATCCTTTCACAAAGATGTGACAAAACACTTTATAATCCATTGGTGATTCTGTTGGAGGTGTGTGGAATAGAGTGATGTCTTCAACAGCGATGGAACAGTCTCCAACCAAGCAGATTACAGAGAAACTACAACGCCTTAATTTACACACAGCCGGTGATGGTTCTAAATCAACTAGAAGTCAATCCGAGACTCTGACAAGTGCTAAAAACCATCTTCATATACCCAAGTTGATATTCAATGACGGTTTTGCCGATGAGAGTAAAGTTGGGGTTGATACTGAGGCCGTGGATGAAGTGTCGTCAGATGCAACAGTGGATGAAGGTGAAACAGTTATTCATAATAAACACAGTGCAGATACTACTCTGCCTGATTGGATGGCTGTTAAACTGAAGATGCAATCTCAGTCTTCAAAGATTGATACAAAACCAAGATTGATTAATAGAAACAAAATCTTTTCATCTACTCATTTGAAGCCAAAGTTGGTTAGTAGCGTTACTGATTCTGAAAGTGAGACAGAGAATAAACTTGATGAAGATAATTTCAAGAATGACACTTGGGAAGAGATGAAGAGACAGTATTTCATAGATTCAGACATTGAGTCTAGTGATGATGATGATGATGATGAAGAGATTCGAAAAGAAACTGATGACACTATTACCAAGGAAAGAGATCTTGATGATACCAGTGCTTATAGTTTCCAAGACCCCAATAATCTTCGAATACTTTCTGATGCACAAAGTTCATCAAACGGAACTAAAAAAGTTACTTCTTTTAAATTGAATTATGTTGATTCTCCTTTGGCAACTCCAAAGATTATTAAAAATTTAAAACAATTATCATCAACTCAAGATAATGAAAACAATATAAAAAATAAGGATCAAGTGGAGATGAAGTTGATTACACCAATAGACCAAAATATGAAATTTGATGCAGATTTGGGACAATGGATATTTCCAGGTCATAATACCAAAAAGGAAGGTCCATATTATAATGATGTTTTGTTAGTTGAAGATGAATTAACTAATTTGAAAATTCATGAAAAGCAAGAAAATTCTACAATGAAAAACTCGAATTCAACTACATTTGAAATTGATGCACAACAAGTGACTAATGTATCACAGTTGGATCTTTCTTTTTCAGAGTCTAGGAAGGCTTTGATATCAGCATTGACAAGTGTTTTGAAACCAAAGAATAATTGGGATCAAGTTCATGAGGTTGAAATTTCAAATAAGAAGCTAGTAACTGTTAAAGGACTTGAAGAATTTTTACCAGAATTGGTACATGTTATATTGAATGATAATCAACTTACCACAATAGAAGGATTATCAAAAAATTTACAAACTATTTTAATTTCAAATAATAAAATTAGTGATCATTTTTTAAATTTTAAAAAATTTCATTTTTTACATAAGATTGATATTAGTTTTAACAAATTAAGCAATCTTAAAAGTTTCCAAAATTTGAAAAATCTTCGAAGTTTAAATGCTTCAAATAATTGTATAAAGGAATTTATTGAATTACCTTCATTACAAGAACTGAATGTTTCTAATAATGATATAAGTGGAGAATTAAGTTTTACCAATTTTAAATTTCCAAATTTACAAGTTTTAGATCTTGGTGGTAACAAAATAACAAAATTGATGATTGATAATTTAAAAGAATTAAGAAATTTAAAAATAAATGATAATAAACTTGAATTATTAGAATTTAAAGGACCATCACCAAAATTGAAAAAATTGAATATTATGGGTAATGAAAATTTACAAGAATTGGATATTCGAGGGAAACTATTAAGTTTAAGATGTTTATCAATTGGAGGTTATACTGAAATTGAAGGAGAATTTGTTAATCTTGAAAGATTAAAAGTTTTTAATGATGATCATTTACAAAATTTATTTAATGGGTCATTAAAGATTAACAAACATTTATTATCAATTTCATTAAATAATTGTTCAATTGATTCTAAATTATTATTAAGTTCAAAAATTTTTAATAATTTTCCTCATTTACAAAAAATTGATTTAAGTTGTAATAATATTAAAGATATAAGTTATCTGAATTTAGTTGTTTTTTTACAAAAATTTAGAAATTTGAAGAAAATTAAATTGGATAATAATCCAATTATTGATGAATTACAATTGGATGAAGATAAAAAGTTATTTAAGCTGATGATTAAAAAACTGACAAATGATTACTAGGGACATTAATGAATAGATATGAATTATAATTTTGTAGACTAGCTGATATATGTTATGAAGCATCTCTATATCTTTCTAAAGTTTCTTCTCTTGCTTCTTTTCTATCAATAATTGGTTTTGGATAATTATTTGTCTTTTTTGCAATTTCCTCATAATTTGAATTTTCATTATAAGGTTGATGGAAATTTTCCAAATCTGATAATTGTGGAACCCATTTTTTAATAAAATCACCATTTGGATCAAATTTTTCACTTTGAGTATAAACATTAAAAATTCTAAACCAAGGTTGAGCATCTAAACCAGTACTTGAACTAAAACCCCATCCACCATTATTTGAAGCTAAATCTGCATCAATTAAATGATTATAAAACCAACGTTCACCAATTCTCCAATCTATTGCTAAATCCTTCGAGAGGAAACTAGCCACAATCATTCGACATCTATTATTCATATAACCAGTATGTAATAATTGTTTCATTGAAGCATCAATTATTGGGAAACCAGTTTCACCGATTGCCCATTTAATAAATTTTGAATAATCATTATCCCATTTTAAATCTTTAAATCCAAAATTAAAAGGTATAAACATCATTAAATATGGCCAATTAATCATAACATGCCTATAAAAATCTCTCCATGCAATTTCTTTAATAAAAGTTTCAATACTTGAATTTCCACCAATACGTTTATTTTTATTTAATTTTGTAACTTTTTCAACTATTAATCTTGGTGATATTAAACCTTGATGAATATAGGGACTTAATCTTGAAGTTGAAGATTGAGCTGGGAAATCTTTATTTGATTGATAATTTGTAATTTTATCACACCATTGATCTAGTAGCTCCAAAGCATGATCTTCACTTGGGGTATGAAATTTTTGGAATTGTTCAAGATCAGTGTCAGTAACTCCTAATTCTTTTAAAGAATCAAGAGTGAATTGAGAATCAATTTTATAATTATCTTCATCATTTGGTAAAAAAGACCAATCCCATTTTGTAAAATTTGTATCACCAATTTTTAAAATTTTAAATGGATTTGATGATAAATATTGATCCCATTTTTTAAACCATGGAGAAAATTTTGAATATTGAGTACCTTTACCTGAAGTTAATTCCATTGGTTTTACAATACATTGATCATGGAAGGCATTAATATTTAAATTTGTTGAAATTAAAGAGATATCTCTATTAAATTCATCATATTCATAATTTAAATTAAAATAAACTGAATTTGTTTGGAATTTTTCATTAATTAAATGTGTAAACCAAGTTGAATAATTTTTAAAAATTTCATCATCTAATTTATATTGATTATTATCATCATCAAGATAAATTATCGATAGAGGGATATTTAATTTTAATAATGATTGTTTTAAAGATTTTAAAGATCTTTGGATGAAATTTATTTTGAATGCACTTTCAAAATGTGCATTCCAAAATTTTGTTGAAATAATGTATAACCCAATTGGTTTAGCATTAATTTTTTCAGCATCTTGGATTAAATTGTATAATGAAGTGTTGTCTTGAATTCTTAAATCATTTTTAAATAAATGAACTAAATATTTTTCATCTTTATTTAATTTTGGAGGAGTATATTTTGAATTGAATATATCAATTGGTTTTGGACGTTTACCGTTATTCCATTCATTTGCAGTTTTGATTGAAATGCTCTTTGGGTAGTGTTTACCGGTAAAGTTGACATAAGATTGGAAATCCAGATGTTTATTTGTTTTCAGCTTTTTGGATATATTACCAGAAGGTGAAGGTGATCTTTTTGGAGGCATGTTGTAGATAGCTATTGATTTTATAGTTTAAGGTAATTTAGTTGACACATTTAGTGTGGTTGATATATGAGTAGACCCTTAGCAATCGTACCCTTGTAGATTGCTAGTTCGGGTGTATGGGTACTGTTGTCATACATTTTATGGCATTTAAATACGATAAGTGGTTAAGTGATTGTTTCATCATATTGAATATTAAGTGACATCAGATAGATACTCGATGGGTATTATATCAATCAGTGTATCTATTATAGCTTATAGTGTAGTCTCTTCAAACCCCGTGAGAGCGAGATGACATCCAGACACCACAATAATGATAATTTACCAAACACCGCGATTCAATTTTCAAAGCCCATTTTTAAAAGTGTGGATTGAATCAATGAAAAAGAGAAGAGTAGAGAAGAGAAGAATAGACAGAGAATAGACAGAGAGTAGAGAGTAGAGAGAGAGTAGAGAGTATATAATAAGATGACGAATAGATAGAGTAGTAATAATGGTGGTGGAGTAGAGAATGGTTATAGCTACAATAGTGAGAGTAGTGGTGATACTACTAAAGCACAGTGTTCATAGCCAATAGCACAACACACAACTCCGATTACTGCTCTTTATACAAGTCACGTGCACTGATGGTATCATCAGCCATCAACAGCCACTGCACATCCACAGCGCTTTATATATATCAACAATTCTTCATTACTTCTCTTAATGTCTATGGCTATAGTACCAAAGGGTAAAAGATGTCGGTAGCTCAGTTCTATAACCAGTTGGACACTCTCCAGCAAAAGGTGCAGTACTTTAACACTTTGGAAACAAGATCTCATCAACCAGTGTACAAGTCTCAATACAACTACCTAAACTATTCTGACCCATTTGCTTCAATACTAGAAGTTCAACAAGATGATCAAGATGATCAAGTATCTGTTGTATTCACAAATGATCAAACTTTGGTTAAATCATTACCTCATCTATCTCAACTAGCTACCTCCACAATCATCAACATCGATACATCAAATTATCAATCAATAATTTCATTGAAAGATCTTGGTTTCATCACTTTGGTTTCAAATAATTCAAATGATGTTATTAACGCCCTAACATTATCTCATCTATTGACAAAATACGTTTCAAAACCAATATTGCATTTCATAAATTATTCATTAATTCAAGATCAAACTTCAAGATTAAATACTGTTAAATTAACAAAAATTCTTGGTTCTGAATTATCACAAGATATTATTGAAGCTGGTATTAACAACATTATTGATTCTTCATTAGAAATTCTTAATTCAAATGGATTCCAATATTCTTATTTCGATTTCAAATCTGGTTCAAGATCAAGTGAAATTGCTTTAATTCATCTTGGTTCTCATTTTGATGATTTAAAATCATCAACATCTTCATATCCAATCATAAACATTAAAATATTCAACCCTCTAAATTTGGAAAAATTATTAAATTCATTACCATCTTCAATAAAATCAATAGCTATTTTGGAAGATTCAATTTCAAAACCATTAACTAAATTTTCTCCATTTTTATTAGAATTTTTCCAAATTCCAAATTTATTAATTGATGCAAACATCACAAAAATAACTTCATCTTCAATTGGTGATTATGATGATGATTTTTCAAATTTAATCAATATCGTGGTTTCAAATTTATCAATTGATTTCCCTTTACAAAATTTATTTTTCGGTTCAGAATCTAAAATTGATAATTTATCAACCTCAAAACAAGATGAAATTGCTAAAATTAATAAATTAGAATCAAGTTATATTACAATCTTGAATCAACTTTTCGGAAATAATTTACAAATTTATAATCAATTTAATTCTGAAAATATAAATACTTCAACTCCAGAATTTGGGTTTGGTGCTTATTTATATTCAATTGAAAAACAAAATCAATTAATAAAATTAATTCATAAATCTTTAGAAAATCCAACTGAAAATTTCCAAACCCCGAAATTAACAAATTTAGTGGAATTATTATCAAAATGGTTGGTTTATATTAGAGATAACACTGGTCTTTCACAAGATCAATGTATTATTTATAATAAATTAGCTGATGAAATTGTGGAAATTTTACAACAAGATGATTCAACAACTTCAAAACAACTTTTAACTTTGAAACAACATTTTTATGTTAAATCTTCATGGTTAATTGGTTCTGATTCTTGGGCTTATGATCTTGGTGCATCAGGTGTTCATCATGCTTTAACTTCAAATGAAAATATCAATCTTTTGATTATTGATAATGAACCTTATGATTCAAAATTATCTCCTAAATTACAACGTAAAAAAGATATTGGTCTTTATGCAATGAATTATGGAAATGCTTATGTTGGTTCAATTGCTATTTATTCTTCTTATACTCAAATGTTGACAACTTTAATTGAAGCTACAAATTTTCAAGGTCCTTCCATTATATTAGCTTATTTACCAATTCAAAATGAAAATGATTCTCCATTAGATATTTTAACAAATACTAAAAAATCAGTTGAATCAGGTTATATCCCATTATATCGTTATAATCCAATTTTAGAAAATAAAGATACTTTTAAATTAGATTCAACTCATATTAAAGAAAACTTGAAAGAATTTTTGGATCGTGAAAATAAATTAACTTTATTATCTAAAAAAAATCCTCAGTTTGCAAGATCTTTAAAACAAAGTTCAACTTCGATTATAAAACAAAAACAAGATAAAAAAGCAAAACAAGCTTTTGATCAATTATTAGAAGGTTTATCAGGTCCTCCAATTTCAATTTATTTTGCAAGTGATGGTGGTTCTGCTGAAAATTTAGCTAAAAAATTAGGTAAAAGAGCAACTGCTCGTGGGTTTAAATCAACTGTATTATCAATGGATGATATTGTATTGGAAGATTTACCAACTGAAGAAACAATTTTATTTTTAACTTCAACTTCTGGTCAAGGTGAATTCCCACAAAATGGTAAAAAATTTTGGGATTCAATTAAAAATTCTGGTGATTTAGATTTAGCTTTTAGTAAAATTTCTGTTTTTGGATTAGGTGATTCCCTTTATTGGCCAAGAGCCCAGGATAAACATTATTATAATAAACCTGCCAAGGATTTACATAATAGATTATTATTCCTTAATGCTAAAGAATTAATTCCAATTGGTTTAGGTGATGATCAAGATGCTGATGGGTTCCAAACTGGTTATAAAATTTGGGAAGAAGAATTATGGAAAGCTCTTGGTGTTGATAATATTAAAACAAATGATGAACCTCCTCCAATTACAAATGAAGATATCAAGATTGCATCTGATTTCTTAAGAGGTACTATTGCTGAAGGTTTACAAGATGAATCAACTGGTGCTATTGCTTCATCTGATCAACAATTAACAAAATTCCATGGGATTTATATGCAAGATGATCGTGATTTAAGAGATGCTCGTAAAGCTGCTGGTATTGAACCTTTCTATATCTTTATGGCTCGTGTTAGATTACCAGGTGGTATTACAACTCCTGATCAATGGTTAACTTTAGATAAATTGGCTGATGAAAGAGGTAATGGTACTGTTAAATTAACAACAAGAGCAACTTATCAATTACATGGTATTGTGAAACATAATTTAAAACCTTCAATTAGAGCAATGAATTCTGTTTTAATGGATACTCTTGGTGCTTGTGGTGATGTTAATAGAAATGTTATGGTTAGTGCTTTACCTCATAATGCTTATATTCATGGTGAAATTAATAAAGTTGCTAAAAAAATTTCAGAACATTTATTACCACAAACTACAGCTTATCATGAAATTTGGTTAAAAGGTGATGATCCAGAAGATGATGATCCAAATTGGCCAGAAATTTTTGAACAAAGAAAAGATGGTCCAAAAAAAGTTAAAACTTTAGTTGCTGGTAATGCTCTTGTTGATAATGAACCACTTTATGGTCCAACTTATTTACCAAGAAAATATAAAATTAATATAACTGTTCCACCATATAATGATGTTGATGTTTGGTCTTCAGATGTTGGTTTAATTGCAATTGTCGAAAATAATGAAGTTGTTGGTTTCAATGTTTTAGTTGGTGGTGGTATGGGTTCTACTCATAATAATAAAAAAACTTATCCAAGAGCAGGTTCTTCATTTGGATTTGTTACAGTGGATCAAGTTCATATTGTTTGTGAAAAAGTTATGCTTGTTCAAAGAGATCATGGTAATAGAAAAGATCGTAAGAATGCAAGATTAAAATATACTGTTGATAATCTTGGTGTTGATGTTTATAAAGCAAAAGTTGAAGAATTATGGGGTCAAAAATTCGAACCTGAAAGACCTTATGAAATTAAAGATAATATTGATCATTTTGGTTGGGTTACTGATGAATTAAATCAACATCATTTTACTTGTTTTATTGAAAATGGTCGTGTTGAAGATACTCCAGAATTACCACAAAAAACTGGTTTAAAGAAAATTGCTGAATTTTTCAAATCAAATCCAAATTCAAAAGGTACTTTTAGATTAACTGGTAATCAACATGTTTTAATTTCAACTGTTTCTGATTTTGAATTATCAACAGTTAAACAAATCTTGAGAGATTATAAATTAGATAATACTGATTTTAGTGCTTTAAGATTATCAAGTGCTGCTTGTGTTGCATTTCCAACTTGTGGTTTAGCAATGGCTGAATCAGAACGTTATTTACCAGTGTTGATTAATAAAATTGAAGAAGCATTAGAAGAATTTGGTTTACGTCATGATTCTGTTGTTATGAGAATGACTGGTTGTCCAAATGGTTGTGCTAGACCTTGGTTAGCTGAAGTTGCCTTAGTTGGTAAAGCTTATGGTGTTTATAATTTAATGCTTGGTGGTGGTTATTATGGTCAAAGAGTTAACAAGATTTATAAACAAAGTATTAAAGAAGATGAAGTGTTGGCTATTTTAAGAACTTTGTTCAAGAGATGGGCTTTAGAAAGAGAAGATGGTGAACATTTTGGTGATTTCTGTGTTAGAGTTGGTGTTATTAAACCAACTTTAGAAGGTAAATATTTCCATGATGATATTCCTGAACAAGTTTAATAGGATCATCAAAAAAGTTGTATATTATTATTATTATTTGTCATTTATTATAGATATTTATAAGTAATTGTGTTTTTTCCCATTAATATTGATACCTATGTAGAATAGATCTAAGCGCATGTCGGTAGTGCAAAATGTATAATTCCGGATCATACCCAAAAAGCCGGCCTGTCAAACTGGTACTTTGGAAACACCATCTTTTACAATTGAGTTAGCAGTATCACATATCCGAGAGCTTCTGAATGCTTTTTCGGTCTGTCTTTAATTTGGACCTTAATTATGGATTTGTTGAGGATAGAACTCTCGGTCAGACCATAATTATGATCTGTATAATTAGCTTTTAGATTTGATATTGTTTTACTGGGGATAATTTGATCAAGTGGAGTCTTTAACCCCAGATGATTATAATGATTGGGCCCATCAGAAGCTTATTGGGTATAGTTTAAGAGAGTCGTACGAGGGGTGAGAGATTATATAGGTATATAAAGTCAGGGATATAACCTCTATCTTCATTCCAAATTTCTCTACCGTGTAACTTATTCAAACCAATCAAATGTCTGCTCCTGCTTTAAGAACTGCTTTAGTTACAGGTGCTGCCCAAGAAATTGGTAGAGCCATTGCTCTTACTTTAGCCAAAGATGGATATCAAGTCGCTCTCACAGATATTCCTTCTCAAGAAGCTAAAGCTCTTGAAGTTGTGAAGGAAATCAACAACTTAAAACAAAAATCAGTGTCCATTCCAGCAGATTCAAGTGATAAAGATCAAATTTTCCAGGCAGTGGAAAAGACCTATCAAGAACTTGGTGGGTTTAATACTATTGTCAATAATGCTGGTATCGGTGCTTCTTCATCAATTACCGAAATCACACCAGAAGAATTAGACAGAATCACCAAGATTAATATAGGAGGAGTTTTATGGGGTATACAGGCTGCTGCTAAGAAGTTTGAAGAATTAAAACAACCTGGTAAAATCATCAATGCTGCATCAATATTGTCCTTTTCTACGATTCCTAATGCCGGTTCATATGTTGCAACCAAGTTTGCTGTTAGAGGTCTTACACAGAGTGCAGCCAAAGAATTGGCTTTTAAGCAGATAACTGTCAATTCCTATTGTCCAGGTATAATTCAAACTGCAATTTGGAACGCTGTTGATGAGAAATCTGGTGATTCTACCGGGGCCACCAAAGATAAGTATCTCAAAGACCTGGTTGCTGGTAGTGCCATGAAGAAGGTCGGACAGCCCCAGGATGTTGCCAATCTCGTCAGCTTCCTGGCCAGCGAGAAGTCCGACTACATCACAGGCCAGTGCTATATCGTTGATGGTGGAATGGTGTTTGCTTAAATATCGAATAAATAAATGTTTAACTCAAAGTAATCTATAATTAGTGCAAAACGTGTTCGCGAAAAAAGGAAAGAGAAAAAGTCCTCGAATTTCCGAACCTTATTTCGATTTCACATCCACAATCAACTTTCCCTGAACTTTGACTTATTCAACAGAGGCTCGAGGGACCATTTAGAGGGATACAAAAAGATGGATACTATTGCGATATCCACCATCAGGTCTCAGACAGTGTACACGATCTCCTGTATCGAGTGCAGAAGAAGAAAGATCAAATGTGATAAGCTTTCCCCTGCCTGCTCAAACTGTCTAAGTAGAAAGATTGACTGTGAATTCCCTGCCAACTCTAAGAGAAAGATTGTGAACCTTGAAAACGTTGAAGCTGATTCATCAGAGAAGGACGAAGTTATCAAACAACTGCTGCAAAGATGTGCAACTTTGGAAGATTATTTAAAGATGGGAAAATTAGAGCAATTTCAAGTATCCAAAAAAATCATTTCCAAAGATTTTATTGAACTGGTGAAAAATATAGATACAAGACTTCATAGAATTGCTCAAGATTCCACTAGTCAAGATCCTATGCTTTGGGCAAAAAGAAATTTCCCTCAAATTCTCAGTGGGAAAGAAGAAGATGAAGTGCTGCTTAATAATATAATTACCGAAGTTTCTCAAAATTTTAAAGCTTTCCAGTTCTTTTTAACAGAAACTGATGTTGCTTTATTTTATGAAAATTTTAAAGAGGAAACTTTAGAGCCAGTTCATTCTAGAGATTCTATTATTATGTTACTATTACTTTCATTTTGTATACGATTGAAAAAATTCTCCTGTGTTCATATTCCTCTTGATAAAAAAGATCAAATGGTTGAAGAGATTTATCAAGAATGTAAAGCACGTTCAGAGTTTGAAACATTTGAAAAAACAGCAAAATGTATGCAAATGCGTTTATTACAAGTGGAATTTATGGTTGGTATGAATAAACACAGAGAGAGTATTATTTTTGGTATTCATGAAACAGCTGGTCTGTATAAATTCATCAAATGGAGAGATGGTGAAACAAATATAGAGCTTGAAGCATGTTGGGTTGAATTACAAAGAATTGATGCCATAATGGCTATTTCACTTGGTTTAGAACTTGCAAGTCCAGAATCTATTACTATTGATTCTGAATTTTTTAAAAGTGATGATAGAAGATATAAAATGGCTTCAATTTTCATTAACAATACGAAGATTTTCAAAAAATATTTAAAAGATGGTGTTAAAAATCTTAATCCTCAAGAAATTCAAAATCAAATTGATATCATGATGGGTGTTGGAGATTTATTCTTTCTTTTGGATGTTACAACTTTATACCATATTCAACTTCAACAACTTTACACCGTGGGTGATTTCAAAGGATACACAAAAGCTTTGGAAAACTGTATGGTTTTGACTTGGAAGGTTTCTTTAAATGAAGAATCACATATTAGAAGAGTTAGATGGGTGTTACAATTGATTTTCAAATCATTACTTGACTTTTTGTTGGATTATAAAGAAGTTGATGGAGAATTAACAATCAGTTTATCAATAATCATCTGTTTGAATAATTTGTTTAGTTTAGATGATCATCTTGATTCAGATATTTCACAGAGGATTGAAAGATATTGTCCAAAGTTGAACTTTGAATATTGCTTTGGTTTGTTGTCCAAATATGAAGAAGATCATCCACATAAATTTACTAGATGTGTGGCTAAGGATCTTTGATTCTAGGGGGGGATTTATGGTTTATGACATTAATATATACATGTATATGGGAAAGTTTTTGTAGGGATTGAGTGATCCAAAGTATTCTTTCTAAATTGTATTTGCGAATATTATGGGTTAGACAGTTAGGAAATGGGAATATAAAGACACACCAGGGTTAAAGAGCATCATATAGAGTATTTTGGCTAATAATATCAACAGACAAATTTATAGAAGGTCTTTTAGTGGTAGCTTTTTCCATATGAGCTGTTTTATCTAAAATCCGGTATTTGCTTTTCGGTTTTTTCGCACCTGACGGATTTAACATACTATTTGCTCATAACCTTTTGACTACAATTTATTCAATCTTCCAGTCTCTCAACTATATAAACAGTCACTTCCTACACCAATAATGATGTCCTTTTGTAGGTTCATTATTCAACAACAAGAAAATGAAAGTCTTTGATGTAATAGTCATTGGTGGCTCAGCTGCTGGTTTACAATCCACCTTAACACTCGCAAGAGCACTTCTTAATGTCTTATGTATCGATTCAAATCAACCATGCAACAGATATGCACATGAATCACATAATTATATGGGTTATGATGGGTTTAACCCTTTGGATATCAAGAAGACTTCCAGGAGCCAGATTGCTAAATATCCAACAGTTCAAATGATCAATGATAAAGTGGAAAATGTCACAAAAGATACAAAGGGTCTCTTTACAATCAACTTACAAGGCGCTAAAGAGATTTTTAAAACACAAAAAGTGATCTTTGCATCTGGTGTTAATGATAACATAGGGAATCTTGGAATCAAGAATATTGAAAATTTCAGGGGGGAACTCTGTTATTCAATGTCCATATTGTCATGGGTATGAATTTGCTGGTAAGAAAACAGTTGTTTATGCTGATAAAGCTGAGGATGTTTTGAAAGTTATGGTGCCAGTTATTAACAATTGGAGTAAAAACTTGTCTGTTATTTGCAATGAGGAATTGATTCAAGGACAAGGGAATGATTACTTGGATAAATTAAAAGAGAAGAACATTGAAGTAAATACAGGGTACATTGTTGAAGCATGCGGTGAAGGTGATAAGATCAGTTCAGTGATTTTGGACAATGGTAAAAAAATTGATTTAGACATTTTATATCTTGTTCCACCTTCTATAGTTAACAACAAGGAAATCTTGGTCAACTTGGGAGTTGAACTTGATGAGTCTGGTTTGATTAAGGTTGACGGACAACAAAATACAAATGTACCAGGAATTAAAGCAGCTGGTGATTGTTCTAATAAAATGAGAAGCTTGAATATTGCTGCTAATCAAGGGATCATGGCAGCTTCAACTTTGGCTCATGAGCTTTTCCTAAGCAGATGGAACCACAAAATGTGAGAGGAAGTTTAATGTCCTTTATAATTTTTATGCCATAAACATACATTATCTATACTTATGATGTAGCACAGCTTTAATATACCAGGATTGTGGTAACACTGTCTCATTACTGTAATAAACTTGAAAGATTTAGTGGGTTTCCAATTAAGGGTACCTTTGAACTCTTGTTTGACGTTATTTCGCTTTTTTCTCTTAACATACCTCAGATCTTTCAAAATAATCGATAAACTACTTTCGAGATCGACAAATCAGAAATTAGTAAGAACTCTCTAGCAGATTGATTAACACACAGATTAGAAACTGCGTAGAATAGCAGAATCCGACTTGAAAGTTGAAAACGTGGTCGGAGTTTTCTTATTAAGGTTTTATAAAACGCATAAACGAGAATTCACCGAAATCCCCAAAACACCGACGAGCCAAATTCAAATTCTCGAGCATCAATAATTTTCGTCAACTTAAGAATTATTAATGTGGAATCTGGTGGAATAGAATGTCCGCAGAACTTGGATCAAATGATCGACCGGGTCGCTTGAAATCAGAGCCACCGAACTCGAAAGTTATGATAAGAAACGTGAATCATGATTTTGAAATTATCTATAGATTTATGAACCCTTAAAACTTCTGCACGTCAGAGTTTTGAGGTTTACCCTTCATACATGTTCTATCAAATTATGAGTTTCAACTTTCAAGAGAAGGTACTACGTAAGATTTTGACGCTGCTCATCAATCATAGTATGTGGGAACCTTGGACTTGCAATGATAGTTCAGGCTAACTTGATATCATACCTATGACCAATACTTGGTTGAATTTTCATTATAAACACCCTTTTGTCGAGGTTTCCACACATACATTGTTATGTTGGAACACTAGACTAAGACACCTTTCACCGTTTTTTCCTATAAGGAACAGGAACAAGGTAGAAAAAATGGTGAATTCCATGCACATTTTTTGGAAGCAGGAAGCGTCATCATATGGATTTCCATTTCAGATCAACACCCTAGACGTTGCATATCACACTCAAACTAAAGAATTTGATGAAATTACATTTCTCATGTATATAAGCCTATGGAACCTCAAATGGTGATGCTTAGTTAAAAAACCCCATCAGCAGAAATCACACTATTATGAAGCTTTCATTTGCCATTCTTTCTTCAATTTTTGGAGCTACGTTAGCTCTAGCTGATGGTGAATTCAATGTCCTTTCTTTCAACGTTGCAGGATTACCTCAAGTTCTACAAGATAACGGTGAAACTTTAGATAAAACCGACTCCACTCAGTATATTGGTGAAGCTTTTTCAAAATTGGCTAGTGTTCTCGATGTCATCCATGTCCAAGAAGATTTCCACTATAACGATGTTTTGTACGAATATGATACTCATCCATACCGCACTGAATCTTCTGGTGATGTCCCACTTGGTTCAGGTTTAAACACATTATCCAATTATCCTTGGGTACACTTTGAAAGAACTAAATGGAACACATGTTCAGATGCTTCACAATTTGATTGTTGGACACCAAAGGGATTTACAGCCATGAGAGTTCCAATCGAAGGTGCTATTGTTAATTTTATTAATTTGCATGCAGATGCTGGGGTTGAATTAGAAGATGAAGATGCTAGAAATGACAACTTACAACAAGTGGCTGACTATATTGATTCTTATTGTTATGATGAAGCAGTTATTGTTTTCGGTGATGCAAACTCTCGTTACACTAGAGAACTAGATAACATTTCAATTTTTGAAGAGCAAAATGGATTAACAAATCCATGGATCGTTTTAGCAAGAGATGGTGTTACTCCAGAAAAAGGGTCTGATGCCTTGATCTGTTCTACTCCAGCTACTAATAACTCTTGTGAAACAGTTGATAAAGTGTTTTATCGTGGTAGTAAAACAATTGATTTAGATGCTACAGCTTATTCATACGCAGATGAACTTTTTGTTTATGAAGGTGATTACCTGTCAGATCATAACCCAGTTTTAACAAACTTTACTTATACTATTTCAGAGGGTTACAAGACTTCAAATGCTAGTGGTGGATATCATGGTACCTTCTTCAATGATATCTCGGACATTGATACTGGAGTCAAGGCTACAAAGTTGATATTTAAGGGAAATGAGAGATTGGATTCTGTTGCATTGACATTAAGCGATGGTAATACTCTATACCACGGTGGAGCTGGTGGAGTTGCCAGTGAGCTTGAACTTTCAGATGATGAATACTGGACCAAAGCATACCTATGCACAGGTAAATATGATGATCATACAAGAAACTTTTACATCAATGCCACCACCAGTGCTGGAAACACACTTGAAGCTGGTACCGCAACAGAAGCCTGTCAATATTTCGAAGCTCCAGAAGGTTATCACATCAGTGGGTTCTATGGTGAAAGTGGTGATGAGATTGATTTGTTAGGATTTATTTACATAAAACAATAGATAGATACAATATAAAAATGCATGATTATTTTGTTTTTCTAATTAACTTCAATTATCAACAAAAGTTGTATTGAAATCCCAATAAAAAGTGTTGTAATGTGGGACAGTATCATTTAACCCACAAGCTTGTACAAAAGTAACATTATCCAATTTCTCTTCAAAATTATTCTTAAATCCTTCCAAAGAACATGAAAACCCTGGACCATCTTGACAACCTGGTATTGGAATAACAGCGTCATTAACAATAATTCTTACATAGACACCTGTTTTGTTGGTCAAAATATCCTCACATTCTAATCTTTCAGTGATGATTCTACCACCCATTGGGGCAATTTCACCAACACGGAATACAGAACCAAATTCTACTTCATCTGTGGATAAATGATAGTCAGGTTCAAATATACCTAAAGCAGTGGTATAACTAACTATATCGGTATCATGACTGAAAGAAAATGTCAAGTTATAAGGGTAAGCAGAACCTTGATTCATCAAAGTATATGTATTGTTGACATATACTGACCCTAAGAAAGCCGACAAGTTATAACCTGGTCCATATTGATAGTAAAAATCTAAATCTTTAGAATAAGCAAAGTTGATACGTTCTTCTTGGGTGAATATTTCACAAATTTTAGACTCACCTCTGACATTTAGTTCGAATCCACAATAACCCAAAAGATCATAAATGTTATCTGAGGTGATATTGAAGCCAGGTGACAAAGTATTTAGTCTAACTGCTGCACGCTCGAGATAATCTTGAGAGAAATTATCAGTAATAACAGCACCGGCAGACTTGTTGAGGTTTGCACAAGAGACACTTGTACTTAAAGTATTAGCACCTTGTTCAGAAATCTCGGGAATAGGTTGAATTGATGCCAAATCAGTATAGTTTGAAGCGAAAAACCCCTTGGCAAATGCTCTTGCACTGTCAACAACTCTTTGTTGATCGCCAGCAAAGACTGGATGAACAGTCTTTCCATCAAATAAATGAGAATATCTTTCTCTTAATTCAGCACCAAATAGATAACAATCAGCAAGACCAGAGTAAAAACCTTTAAAAGATTCCATTTCAAGATTGGAATCGTCCTCTATGAAATAATCATAATCCTGTATAAAACTCAATGGACCTTTATATTGATCCACAGTTGTATTTTTCAACTTTTGGTAAACGGTCTTTTCAGCTTTCCCAGTACCAACTGTTGGATATCTTTCACCATGTCTCATAAATAAATGAGCCTGAGTAATTTCACATTTGTAAGGAACTTCAGGGTCAATTCCATAGCCTCTATGGGAAATGAATGGTCCAGTTGTACCTGTGTATCTTAAAAGGTCAAATTGTTCGAGAGAGTCTTGTGAGTATGGCTTGGTCTGTGGAGTTCCCAGAGCATCAACCAATGTGATTGTAGACGAGATGAAGAAGCAGGTAATTGGAAACTTCATTATAGCGATTGACTGTAATTTTAGAGCATCATCAGGAAACAGGTTGTTCGAGACATGTTGATGTCTTTATATCTTGTAGATTGTGATTTGAAGAAAAGGGTCCAATGAATAGATCCAACGTGCAATCTAAATTCCAAGACGTTGGGCGATGATCATACCCAGATAGACCAACTGATGGGCTCCTTTAGGAAGGTGAGAGTATGCCTCTATATGGTTGCAGCATAAATCACACTCAAGTGTTGTTTCATCACCAATCAAAGCTGAAATTACGAGTACTTTTAGATCTTTTCGACCCACGTTGTTGATGATTTTCAATAAATGAAGAATGAGGAAACAGGAAACGCTTAAGATCAATTTACGGGAAATGAATTGATGCTATATGGCCATTAAATGGTGATCACTACAGGTCTATTGGTCAAGTGATTTTGGTACATATCGTGGAAAGTTGTCATTAGGGTCAGTCATATGGGATCTAATACCAGATTTGAGCTACATTAATGGGAACAGAAATGATTACATCTGATCCCGAGGATAAAAGAAAGATCCTTCAGTATTTAAGACTCACTGGAAAAAGAGTACACTTATCTATAATCTGGCCTCGTTTATACCGTATATAATTAGTATCTTGAGGTTTGATCATTTTGAAATGAAATGTACCCCAGGACACTTAAAGCCCCATAGAAGCCCCCCAAAGCTCTACAAAGAAAGAGTTATATAAATGTTTCATAAACAGTTAGACAATCTGAACCTTTTCCTAATCGGTTGGAATTAGCTACAGGGGTCTTTTCACTATAGAAGTTTTTTTTTGTGTTCGAAAGCATCTTTTAAACCCTTCTGCATCAACATGGATCTGGGCCTCTAGACAATAGTCAATCACTAAAAGCTGTTTAGAATTAATGCTCATCACTGCGAAGTGAAAAGAATGCTGAGGTGGGACAATAGATCTCTTCTTGTTGTTGTTGTTTCTGGAGTTGGACTATGAAAGTTCAACTGGAAGTTCTGTAATACGTATTCTGATCAGACTAATAATAAATCTCAGACAAGAATCCATGAGCATAGGTCGCTTAAATTAAAAAGCTTCAACTGTGGAACGGATTGCTATATAAAAAGGCTCGAGGATTCCCTGGTTTTAAACTTGTTTGGTTCCAAAGGGGCCCATCAATACAATCGTTAACCATGCAATTATCAGCTTTATTAGTTACATTCGCTGCTGTATTAAACTTAGCATTGGCTGCTCCAGAAGCAGAAGCAGAACCAAGTACTTATTGGGACATCTATAAAAGAGAAGCAGACCCTATCACAATTGGTATCTAAGGCCAAGTGAGCTTCCAAGGCTTTCCATCAATCTCTGAACTAAATATGCAATAAATATTTCGCTATATAAACAAATTCTGGCTTAATATATAATGGAACCGTTTACTTTTGATTTGAGATATAATAAATAAATCCCCAATTATATAACAATATGTGTAGACAAGAAAATGAGGCGGTTCAATAGACGAGGCTATCTATTTTTAAAGCTACTATGGGTATTATTATTATAAAAATATAAATCCATGAATTAACTAACCAAGCAGAGATAAATTGTTTGAATTAGGCCAAAATCAGGCACATAGAACCAGCTAGTGAATCAACAACCTTTCAAATACATCTATTGTTTGGACACTTGGTTGGTTTGGCAGCTTCACGTTTGGCAATGTCAATATGATCTGGAGCTGGGTCAGCAACAGGGTTTGGAGCTGGAATAGCAGCAACTAAGGTGAAGGAAACAGCAGCTAATAAGAACTTTGAGAATTGCGTTGTTGGTGTGAGTAGTGTAGAATATCAGATATTTGATGAATTATAAAAACTTTGAAACCTGATTTTGAAGAGAATCATCAATCATATTTATACACAAAATGAATCTTCAAAGCTCTTATCCATGATCACTTAGGTTCGTAACTAGATACGATGTCACTGAAGCATATCTTGGTTCGATTATGCAATGATAATATTACAGATACGACGACCCTCTACTTTTTGCCTATCTATAAACCAATTCTAACGTCCTGAACCCTGTATCTTTTAAACAATGTCGATAGAAAGGACCGATCACCGATGGATTTATCGATTATAATCAGCTTGTGATCGATGTCTTGTACACTAAATAATGCGATGATTTTGTGATGATATCAACAGTTGATAATGATAGGCAAGTAATTATGATGAAATCATCACAATATTTCAGCACATTTCCGTTTCGAATACGAATAACATAAATTAGTTCTATAGCATACGAGCTCATCTACATCTATCCATCAACTTTTAAGACAGGGGCGGTGAATATTAAAAGGGGTCATGTTCCTATCGTTTCGGAACTTTCTTAATTAGTCACTTGAGGACCATCATCGGGATTCAAAGATTGTAGAACAGTGATTCAACCGATCATATTGTATCTCCTTTAGTTATGAAATTATACCAAGATATTTCAATATCATTAATAAATATTGATGCGATAGGGGAATGGCTACTATGGATCAAACAACATAATTCTATCTTAATATCATGAACTCTCCTCGATGACTTCCTTCTTTGAATTCAAATAAATTTGAACCTCTTCTGGAATATCACCTTTCTTGGAGTTATACAATACAATACCATTTTCTCTAGCATATCTTCTCTCATCTCTCTTATAATAGTACAAAGTTATCAATGTTATAACAATCAAATAGAAAACAAATCCTAATGTAACACCATAACCAACTGTATATCTTGGAGCGTCCACAGTTGGCCATGCTAATTTTGTAATCCAAATTGAAGTTGATTCTGAAATTGCATATAATAAAATGAATGTAATTGCTCTCTCTTGTGGATCTTTTCTCAAGATATCATTACACCAACTATAAATCACTGAAGCTGAAGCCCAACCTGCATATAATATTGAGAATGCAAACCATTTAGCAGCTTCTGGGACATTCCATATCAATAAAATTAAAGTGGAAATTAAATTTAATAATGAAGTCCATATGATTGCACCTGATCTTGATCTGAAAACATCAGCACCACCACAACATAAAGTAATTAAAACGATACCCACTAAAGGTGCAATGATTGACAAATCATTAACCTTAGGAATCGAATATCTATCCAAGGATTTGATCCACAAGATATAACCTGATCCAGCAGTGGTGGAATTATTCCAACAACCAATACTTAATAAAGTCAACACATATAATTTCCAACTTCCCAAAACTTTTTTCCAAACTTGTTTATCAAAGAAATTTGGAGTTTGTTCAGAAGGAGGAATAATATTTGCCTGTTTTAATCTTTTTCTAGCCAATCTAATTTCATCATCAGTTAACCAGATTGAATAACATTTATATGGAGTACCTGGAACAGCAAATATACCAATAATTGCCAAAGGGAAAGTACAAATGGCATCAACAATAAACATCCATCTCCAACCGGCCAAACCATTCACACCATTTAAATTTTTATAAACAGCAGCTTGGAATAAACCAGAACTTGTAGTACCAACCATTTGACCAAAATAATAAATCATACCCCTTCTCGAAAGTTCAGAATGTTTATACCAACTACCTAAAAGATAATGAACACAAGGATAAAAACTTGCTTCAAAAGCTCCAACAAAGAATCTCATAACTTGAATTTGACCAACTGTTGTAACTTTATATGAGAATAAAGTGAATAACCCCCAACAAAAATCAATTATTGGGAAATACCAATGTAATGGGAATCTTGGGAAAAGATACATAGCAGGAAATTGGAAAACAACAGCAGCAACGTTATAACAAGTGACTGTATTTATATAATCATTACCTTGGAAATTTAAATCTTCCTTCATGTTAGAGACATAAGCATTTGCTAAATTTGAAGAATCTAAAGATTTAACCCAATAAACAAGAAAGACATAAACAGCAATTAAAACATCCAGTTTATAAAGTAATTTTTTCTCTGCAGCTGTAGTACCTTCATCAAACCAATACCACCATTTATGTTTTTGAGTTTCATAAGAATTAATTCTGTATTCATATTCTGTGAAAAATCTCCACCAAGGTCTATCAGCTTCATCTCTATATTCAATCAATTTCACATCTTGATGATTTTTGTTCAACGAATCCAATGACAAGACCGATGCTTCTGCATCTGTCTTGAGCTCTGACACATTCTGGGCACCAAGGATCTTGACATCTTCGATCTCAACCTCATCTGGGAAATCCTCGACATGTCTTAGTGTGGGAATCCACTTTAAAACAGCTGACTTGAAAGTCATTATTGTTGATTAACTAACATGGCTCCTCACAAGCTATTTGATCAAACGAGATAACGATCCTTTTATATAACATCCGTGGTGTGCACTGCGGGTTTGCCCATCTTACTGGCAATAAAGGGTTTCCTGATAAAAGCTGTTGCAGCCTCCGATGATAACTGTGGCATATACTCTTCACCACAATGAAAGGCTGAAGGGTTACTAAAGCACAGAGTGGATGTAGATTTTCATCGTAGGGTTGATGAGATGGGATATGAACTGCTTATTGTCACAGGTAAAGATCTCCAGCTTCTATTTTATCCATCTTTGAATGATTCCCCATTGTTCTGTTTTACAACCGTTGAAGAGTTTACAGCTATTTGACATCTTTTGAACCACAATTTTCTATCGCACAATCAATCACGAATTCACACGGCCGATGTGGGAATCAGTGGGTACTTAAATGATGACGAGCTTAACTGGGCCGACCCGTTGCGGAAACGAACTCGGGTAGGATCAAGAGATCTATTGTTGTGGTTCAAACTTCAATTATGGACTCGAAGCTATACTAGGGGTGACTTTTCCCGTTTTAAGTTGAGGGCCATAATCATGATTAATGTTTTTACGAAGCTTCTATGGTTATTTTTTTTTTTGGTGGAGATGATGATGAACTCTTGATTATGAAATGAATAGTGCTTATATTACATATCAATTGTGAAGGGAAATGCTGTAAATGGTGCCATCCAGTGCATCAATATATATACTACGATTATAGTGGTCACTGCAATGATATGTTCTGTACATTACTCAGTTTATACAAATTAATGAACCTTTAAAGCAAACCTAATAAACAGCAGACTTAACAATACTTGCAATAACCTCCTGGACCCCTACCTCCAGGTCCATGAGGGTATACTGTTGTCTTTTTTGGCTCAGCATCTCCAACTGCAGCAGCAGAAACAATAGTGAAAGTGACGACAGCGAATAAAATTTTTGATAATTGCATTTTGAATTATTTGGGATATAACAGCTTGATTCGATGGCTATAATTATGAGTAAATAACTTTTAATAAAGAGGATTTTTCATCTCTTTTTATACTGATTCAGCTTTGATCTCTGAAATAAGTATCACCTAGCATTTGAAGCTCTAATCACCCAGAACTATTCACCTATCTCATCTCCATCATGAATCAACTCGGTCATGATCTAGACCATTTAAACGCAGATCAGTACTTGATACCTAGAGTACTGGACCAGTTAAAAACCTCAAATTTATATCATGGAAGCTCAAATATATACCAAAGTGGAATTTAGCGTACGGAAAAATGATCCTCAACTCAACCAAAGTTCAAACCAGTGAACCAAGTAACCTCCCCAGCCAATTTCCGATCAACCAAAAACAACTTGTTGCTTTCTAATAGACAGACTTGATCATTGATGTTGTAAATTGTGGGTATCCAAGCTGCTTATATATCCCCAAGACTAATTATCATAAGCCTTTATTATTTAATCTGATGATATTCTAACTAATTGTGTACTCACGACAATGTACGAGATAAGAAATGCCCAGCCAAACCCAAAGTGGCACATTTATGACACAACTAAACGGGTTACGGTATTAAGATATTGTTATTAGTGTCAATAGACCTCTACAGATCCACAACGATAGGCCAACTGACTTCCACGTGTGAGC
This sequence comes from Hansenula sp. Y91-04, assembly GCA_037042445.1. Taxonomy (NCBI): domain Eukaryota; kingdom Fungi; phylum Ascomycota; class Saccharomycetes; order Phaffomycetales; family Wickerhamomycetaceae; genus Hansenula; species Hansenula sp. Y91-04. The sequence goes on along the minus strand of JAXQKK010000039.1, from coordinate 30,476 downwards.
AGGACATTTGTGGAATTTTGGGTATACGTCTTTGTAACTTGATGGGGTTTTGCGGAATTCAAATCTTAACAAGTGTACAACAACTTACAACGCCTCCCTTCAGGAAAAGAGGGAAGTTTATATAAAGCAAGTAATCTCATCCTCTACGTCTGCACTGTAATATTCAAAATATCTTTAACAAACCTACATCGTTTCCAAAGTGAAAATCCTCTCCATTGTGCTCTTTAATTCTTGCTTAATCCAATTTGAATTCTCTTCAGGAGGAAGACTTCAAAAATTGGAAGATGATTTAAAAAAAGCTGGATTGGCAACAGAGAAAGCCAGGGATGCTTTAGAAAAAGAACGCACCCGTTTAGCAGAAAAAAAAGCTGGTGATAATTTGGTTGATGATGATTCTGATGAAAAGTCGACTTTGTTAGAAAACGTCGAATCTCATGCAGAAGCCGCCTAATGGACCAGCCATTAACCATAATTCTCCCTAGACCTCAGGGTATAATACAATTTTTTTTATGATTATGATATTTATGGGTTGACTAATAAAGGATAATGTTTGTATATAAATATATATTGAAACAAATGTAACAGAAACTAGATAAACTGAGCAATCTTTCTAGAGTAAATAATCCTTAGCATTAATTCAGTGAAAGCACTACCAAGCATCATAACACCGACAAAAATGGCTAATTTGTTATAACCATGTAAATTTCCACTGTTATCATCCAAAGGAAGAAAACTTCCTCCAATGATCGGTCCAAATAAAGCACCGATCCCACCAATTGCAAAGAAAAGAGACATTCTACTTTGGTTTTCTTTAACACCAAACAACTGTGGTACACATGTTGGGAATAAAGAAACAAACACTCCTGATCCAATACCGAAAAGAAGAATATGAACCAACAACAAGGCATTTGAATCAGAAGAGGTTAACCAAAATGCCAAGGGTGAAATACCAGCCAAAACTAGAAAGGGGAAAAGAACATTGAGTCTTCCAAGATAATCAGCAAGGACACCTGGAAGGATTCTTCCCACAAGACTTGCAGCATTCAATATTGATAATGTATAATCAGGATTGAAAAGTGTACTGTCAAGCTTGATTGCAAGTTTATTAGCATAAAGATCAACATAAAATAACCCTGGAAACAATGCAAACATTCCAATCAGGTTTGAAAAAGTGATGAATAAAAACTTCCAATTATGAAGAACGCTAAAATTAAGCATTAATAAACTCCCACCTTTTCTACCTTCTGGAATTTTATGCTTTAATGATAATCTTGACTTTAAAAATAAAACCATAATCACAGCTAGTGGAATATAAATGAATCCTATGATTCTGTTTGTCCAATCAAAACCAACTTCATTAATCAAACGTCTCACAGCAATGGGCCAATAGACACCACCTAAAGAAGATCCAGATGATACAATACCCATGGCCATGGCTCTCTTTTTTTTGAACCATTGCATAGTTACAGTCATCCCACTCAAATATATTATCCCACCACCCATACCGAAAAGTAAACCTTGTGTTATGAATAATTGCCATAAATCTGTAGTTAAAGACATCATCATAAAGCTGAATATTTGTATTAGGGCACCAATCCCTACTGTAACTCTAGACCCCCAATGATGAAGCATTGAAACCGTTGGTATGGCGAATAAATATTTACAAAAGGGTTGTAGAGCACCAATAACACTGATTTTGAAAGCTGATTCGTCTGGGTACGCTTCAGTTGTATAATAAGTTTGATAAACACCAAAACTGTTCACCATTCCAAACGAACAGGCCATCACTAGCCATTCAGCGAGCACCACAAACCATCCAAACCCACCTTCCGGGAACTCTTCAGCATCGTACTCGAACTGTTTACCTTCTTGCTTTGCCTCCACATCCTGTGGGATATCATTACTAACTTTTTCAGACATTGTTGATTAATTGCTCCCCAGGTTATATTATTGATACCTCGTAATTTTGACAGGTCCGTAACGTCTCTATTTATATAGACAAAAGTACCCACCCAATGATTACTAAACGAAGAGACACCATCAAGTACAGAGTCACATCAAGAGTCAAGTACCAAACAACCGCTCATTGTTCGCAGCATATTCAAAACTTCAACCGACGAGCGTCCCTAATTAGTCAGGTTCCTAAGTCTTTTTTCTCAATCCTTTCGGAAAAATTACCTGTTCAGTGGAATAAAAGATATTTAAACGAGCTGAGGTGAAGACTAATGACTGTCAACTACTATGTTGAGCTATTATCGAGAATAAGCAGCATCTCGGTACTTGTGGAAGAGGAAGATGAGAATGTACGATTCATTGCAGAAAACCTGGTTCAAATTGACTCAAGACTGATCAAGTTAGTGCTACAAGACCAACAGGCCATCAACATACCATTACCAATAGATGTCGCACGAATACCCAACTTAACGAGCTGCTTCAAGCAGAAGGGGAACATTGTTAGTATTAGACTTCCACTGGTTGATGTCAAAGTGGACAGATCGACAAATGCCTTGATGAGCATTAGCTCCAGCTACAAATGGAGTGCCTCATATCTTAGAAAATCAGTTGCAAATTATACATTCAATTGCTTGAGTTGCAATCACACTCTGATAGATTATTCTAATATTAAATCTGTCTTGGATATGCCATCTGAATTATGGGCTGAGATGATGGACTTTTGGCATTGTCACAAACCTGACACCAAGACAAGTTATGCTGAAAAGTTTTCTTCACTGACTCCCGAGAAGAACGGTATCATAACTGGAGCTTACTACATCGCTTTCAATTATGACGATGGGATTTATGGAGTGAGTAAAAGTACTGACAAAATATCATGTCTTGGGTGTTCCAAGATAATAGGTGAACACGACTCAAAAGTGAAGTTTGATAAAATTTTTAATTGGGAGATAACACTTTGCCATCATGGGAAACAAGAAGTGTTTCAGCCATATTATCATACTTATGATATCTTGCTAGATAACGTGAATGGCAATGCAACAAGAATCATAGAACTTACAAATGAGTCTAATACCAAGTCAATGTTGATATGGATATTCAATATTGGTTTGGATGTTATTCTGAAAGATGTTGGAATAAAGAAAAACAGTATGAAGATTTACTACACTAGCAACAAGGATGATATAGAGGAGGAAAGAAATAACAGGGGGGAAATTGAACAGGTATTTGTTCCTGACCGGATTATTGATAGTACCATTGAACATTTAACCAATGTGAGCAAAAAATTACCGAAAAGTGCAAGATCAATGGGGAAAAACTGGCGACTTGCACTATTATATAAAGATGAATAGAAACGACATAATGAAACAGTTATATAAGTAGTTCTGGCTTATAAGTAGTACTTTCTGATTATATCCACGTGACTTGAAAATTGGTTTGCAGCACCGGTGCCTCGTTTCTGCCATAATTTTTCACCAGATTAACGTCATCCTCGATCTCGACAACTGAGCTACTCGATCAGTCACTCAATATACAAGTTGAAAATGGTTAAATCAGTCAATCTTGCAATTATCGGTATGTTATATTGTATATATCTATCATGTGAAATTATTAACTTTTGTTTCAAGGTACCGGTGTCGTTGGTTCAGCCTTCCTTAACCAATTGAAAGCCTTAAAATCTCAAATCAATTACAATGTCATCTTGATCGCTAAAAGTAGTGTTTCATTGGTTTCAAAAGACTACAAACCAATTGATATCACTAACTGGGAATCTGCTGTTGCCAGTGCATCTGAACCAAGCTTGTCAACTGAAGCTTTATTAGATTTCTTGAAAAAATCACCATTACCAGCTATTTTGGTTGATAACACTTCAAATGGTGAAATTGCTGCCTCATACGCCAATTTGGTTAGAAATGGTATATCAGTTGCTACTCCAAACAAAAAGGGATTTTCAAGTGACCTTGCTTCATGGAAAGAATTATTCAACAATGCTCAAGGTGAAAATGCTGGTTTAGTTTACCATGAAGCCACCGTTGGTGCTGGTTTACCAATTATTGGTACTATCAATGACTTGGTTCAAACAGGTGATGAAGTTGAAAAAATTGAAGGTATATTTTCAGGTACTTTATCATACATTTTCAATGAATATTCAACTGCTGAACCAAAAGATGTTAAATTCTCAGAAATCGTTACAGTGGCTAAGAACTTGGGTTACACAGAACCAGATCCAAGAGATGATTTGAACGGGTTAGATGTTGCTAGAAAAGTTACCATCGTTGCTAGATTATCAGGATCAGAGGTTGAATCACCAACCTCTTTCCCAGTTCAATCTTTAATTCCAAAAGATTTAGAATCAGTTCAATCATCCGCTGAATTCTTAGAAAAATTACCAAACTATGATCACGAATTACAAAACTTAAAAGATGAAGCTGCTAAAGAAAATAAAGTCTTAAGATTTGTTGGTAAAGTTGATATTCCAAACAAAATTGTTTCTGTTGGTGTTGAAAAATACGATTATTCTCATCCATTTGCTGCTTTGAAAGGTTCTGATAATGTTATTTCAATTAAAACTAAACGTTATCAAAACCCATTGATTGTTCAAGGTGCAGGTGCAGGTGCAGAAGTCACTGCTGCTGGTGTTTTAGCTGATACTATCAAGATTGCACAAAGAGTTGCTAAATAGATTCGAACTTCTACTAATAAATGGTTTTTTTAGAAAAAAAAAAAATATCTATTTTCATTAAGGTAGCGTTAACTCATCAGTAATAGGACTTAAGATAGAACTATCTGCTCTTTCTTTGTTATCCCATTTTTTCTTTGCGTCTAAGAAAATTTCCTTCAACTTAGAAGCATCTAGACATGTAGCTCTAAACTGTAACATAATCTTTTGTGAATCCAAGACAAAACTTGGAGCCTGTTGTTGAGAAGTGACATTACCAACATTAACCCTTGCAATATGCGTGTTGTTTGGAGCAAGGAATAAATCTCCAGTATCTCTAATTTCAGCAATATACGCACCTGTTTGATGAATATATTGTGCGTATTTAAACTTTGGTTTACCCCATGAATACAAAACTTCCAAATCTTCTTCATTTTTAAAGAATAATGAGGCTCTGTTATCTAATAAAAATCCCGAATATTCTAAAAGGTAGATATGATAGAAAAACTTGTGCTTTTTGATGATACCTTCATCAGCAAATTCAGGATCTTGCCATGGATTAATTGCTAATTTTATATCAACAAAAGAATGAAATGGACTCAATCTCGGAATTTCACATAATTCATTCCAGGGAGTTTCAACTAATTTTAACCCATATCTCTCGCACATTCTTGACCACCCATTTATGACATCATCAATCAATTTTGGAGTTGCAGTAAGCCATTCTAATCTAACATGGAAACAATGATTAGGATTATGAACAGTATCATAATGAACGGTAACAACCTCTCTTCTATAAGATTTTCTCCCTGGATCAATATCAAACTTCAATGATTTACTTAAAACATATGTTGGCTTAGGTCCATTTGAGTGTTGAGAAATTTCTCTTTGAAGCTGTGAAGATTCAGATTTAGACATTTTCACAGAGGTATTATCATCGTTGGTACTTTGTGGAGCAATAACTGGGGTCATTGAAAACTTAGAGTTCTTGCTATTAACAGAGTTACCTCTTGAGCGGCCCTTTGACTTCTCTTTACTAGCTGGATCGATAACATATTGTGGTGAAATTTGATAGAAATAATGACCATCCAAAAATCTATGACGGCTCTCCACATGCAGGAATAGTCCTTGATCCATAACCTGATTACCGTATGAGACAGCATCTTCTCTAGTGTTGATATCTTGAAGATTTTCAATTAACCAACTAACCAGCTCCAACCCAAGAAAACAATTTGGATGAACCTTCCAATGCCATCTTCTATCAATAAGTTTAATACCTTTGTCACTTTGTATTTTTTGAGCCAATTCGCCAATGGATATTTCTTTATTGAGCAATTCCGAACTTAAAGGTTCATTTTTGAATGAGATATTATCAGTCATGATATTTTGCTCTTTTAAAAAAGATACCAAATTACCAGTATAAAAATTAATTTCAGGAAAAATTTCCTCCTTCTTGGATCTTCTTGTTGAACGCTCAGGTGAAAAGGTCCCACGATGTAATGTTGAAATAAGTTTACGCAAACCTTCAACTCGTGTTTCTTCCTCGTTCAATAGTTCTTGTCTATCACCTTGTGAAGTTAAATAAGTGCCTTTTGGAATTTCAGTTGGTAGTAGAACAAATTTGACTCTATTTAAAGTTCTATTATCCTTAACTAAAACATCATCATATCCAGCTAAAAGTTGATCATACTGATTCCAATTGTAAGATCTAGGTTGAACAACATCTGGATCAGGCTCGTATGGCTCAAACTTAGACTGATAACGCGTTTTTATCAATACACTGTTAGCCACATCTCTAAACGTATTAGTACTCTCAGTTCTATTATAACGTTGAACATTTATAGTACCTTCATAGTCACATGAAATTCTGTGTATCTCTTCATCCAATGAAAGATATATTCTCATACCAGAAAAGTTGGATTTTGGCAAATATTTCATCAATAACGATGCATTCCCTTCTGATTGTCTTTTGTTTTCAACTTTTTCCACTCTTGGTCCATAACATATTTGGAAACCCAACATCAACCTTAAATGTACCATCTCTCTCATCAAATCGCTAGGAGTCATGTATTTTTCAGTTTCAGAGCTGAGACTAATTGTGTGCGTCTGAAATGTGAAGTTTGTTTCGAAATCAGAAACAGTTGGAAATATTGGGGTCGTTACTGGTAGTTCGGAAGGAGACACCAATGATCTCCATTTAATTGTTCTTCTTCTAACACTTTTAGGGAACACATCTTGCCATTTTCCAACGCTGAGATTCTTTAAACTTTGCAAGTCCATCACTTGGGAAGGATTTTCAATTTCTGTCCACATAACTGTCTTCAATGTGTCTAGTGCAGTAACTTTTTCCTTTTGTGAGCTCGTGGAGTTTGGTGAACTTGAAAGACCATTACTCATGAGATTTGAAGACTGCTTGTGAACCGATTTCAACTGATTGGTAGATTGGGAAGACTTTAGTCTTGGTGGAATTCTGAGCGAACGTGAAGAGCCCGAAAATATGGAAGAAGCATCTGATCCTCTTGTATTGTGCCTGTTGTTTTCTGCCCCGTTTGATTTTCCAATTTGTTGTAAAGAACTGAGTGCACTTCTTGAAACACTGAAGACTGGAGCAGCAGTAGTGATTGGAACGGATTTTGTAGCCTGTGAATTTGATATCTTCCATATCAGACTTGAGCTTGAACTTTTCCTTGTGGGTTGCAAGCTTCTTAATGATCTCTGATTTGCTATTGAAGGTGATTGAACTATACTTGTACTGAATGCCCCCTTATCATACTCATCCATCAGTTCAACAACAGAATTGGTTCCTGTATTATCAGCAGGTTTTAGATGTTCAATCGTAACAGCACTCATCTCGTTTTCCATCACACCCATCATTTGAAGTTCATAAATTTTGCATCGTGGTAACCATTGCATAGTTGTGCTAGATTTCTCATTCCAAAACGAAATGTCTATCCAACCTGGTACACAATGATGTAAGGTACCATTATGATCTCTATATCTGAATAATGGAGTGACATGGAGCGCAGGTTGTGCAAGGCATACTATATCAACTGATATTTCAGTGTTCAGTAGTCGTTTCCCTGTTTCTTGCAAATCATCATATTCAACATCATACAATCCATTTCCTGGACTAATGACAATGAAATGTGTAGTTGTGTGCCGTAGATCTGGGTCTCTGAATCTATCAATAACCAGAGTTGTGGACAGATTAATAGTGTTGAGAATGTCTGACTTAATTGTAGGCAAAAACCTTCCACTGGTTGTAGTACCTTGCTTGAGCTGTTGCTCCAAAATATATTTTTTAAAATTGGCAAATTCGTATCTCAAGGATATCATGATTTCATTCCAATGAACAATATTAACTTGATCAACCACAACCCTATAATAATCGCGAGAGCTTTTAGGTCTCTCTCCTTCCTTTAATACTAGCCATGACTCATCTGACTGGTCAACATTAGCAGCAAAAACAATTGTTATCAAATGATGTGTACCTTCATCTCTCCATTTCCGGAAAATTTTGGGAAATAGAGAATTAACAACCTTATGGAACATGATTTCTCCATCTTCTTCAAAATGATACATCTCCTCTGTTATTTGAATCAAAAACACTAATCTAGCGGATTCTGATCTGAAAACAACTTTAGTCTTATCTCCAATATAACCTGAGAACATCTTTTTACCATCTCTGAATATGGCTGCAATATTACATCGTATGCTGTCAAAAAAAGTTAATCTTTGGTTTTTGTAGACACAAGTTGTGTTTAGCAAAGATGACAATTGCCACATATCACCTCTGGTTAAGCTGATATCTCGAATATGAATCTCAACTAAATCAGCTTCAACATCGGCCTTTTCTTTTAATTTCACAATAACGGGACTTCTTGATGAGAGATCTAAAAGAGTTTGTAATGTACCCGACAATAAAGAGATATGAATATTTTTGGATTTTCTAGCAAGTTCATCACTCATTCTCTTTACTATAAATAATAACTTTTTCCTAGATCCATCCAAAGCTTGTAGTTCGGCAACATCTCCTTCTTTAGCTCCGGGGAGTGAGCTCAAATCAGCACAGACTAATTCAGTTGAAGTTCTCGAGTCATGGAAAGCTGCAGTTAGCTGAATTGGTTCGTCAATATACACTTTGGAGCTTTCAGGTGCTGCAACACTTTGATGTCTTTTTGGAGCTTTTGATTCATTGATTCTTTTACTTGATCTTGGTTCAAGCCCATCACTTTCCACTGTCAACACATTGCCAGCACCTCTCTTGACAGTCCTGAGCGTCAGCACGTTCGACTGCATCATGCTCATATTCGTTGATGGGTCAATTGAAGTGACATAAGTTTCACTAACCAAACAGATTTATTGTACTCTAGATAAAAAGTAGTGTAAGTATAAGAAAATCCAGAGGTTACGCAGCCCCGTGCTTCCCTCGCGAATATGTTTTGCGATTTACTCCATTCGCGATCTTGAAAAATCAACAAAAGCTTTTGGAAAGGACCGCCACCGACAAGAAGCTCAATTAAAACTATTAAGGAACCAATTCAAATTGTATTCCAATTAAATAGAAGTTTGGCATTGTTACTACAAATATGGTGTTGGAAGCTACTATGATTGTCATTGACAATTCTGAATTCACCAGAAATGGAGATTATTTAACTAATAGATTCGAGGCTCAACTAGATGCTGTTGATTTAATATTTCAAGCAAAAACCAATTCGAATCCAGAAAATACAGTGGGTTTACTTGCCTCAGGTGGGACTGGACCACAGGTTCTATCAACATTGACTGCTGATTTCGGGAAATTGTTGAGTGGAATTCATGAAACGAAGATCCAAGGTTCATTACATTTTGCAACTGGTATACAAGTGGCAGCATTAGCTCTTAAACACCGTCAAAATAAAGTTCAACATCAAAGAATTATTGCATTTGTTGGAAGTCCAATAGAAGAATCCGAGAAAGAGTTGGAAAAATTGGCTAAAAAGATGAAGAAGAATAATATAGCTATAGATTTTATCAATTATGGTGAAGAAAGTGTCAATACATCCAAACTAGAGAAATTTGTTTCAATAGTGAACTCCCATGATAGTAGTCATTTGGTTACTGTTCCACCAAGTGAAAGATTGTTGTATGAAGTGGTGGGATCATCCCCAATTGTTGTAGGTGAAGATGGAGGTAATTTCAATACAGGTGGTGATGTTGGTGGTGATGGATTCGATTTTGGTTCTGATCCAAATATGGATCCTGACTTAGCACTTGCATTACGTTTATCTTTGGAAGAAGAACAAGCAAGACAAGCACGAGAACAACAAAGTAGAAACGAAGCACAAGAACCATTAGAAAGTATAAATGAAGCTCTAACAGAGGAACAAAATAACGAACAGAATAACAATGATGGAGATACACATATGGGTGATGCTAAATAAGTTTTAGAAAATACAAGTTTTAACGATTAAAATTAATTTTTTTTTGTAAATAATTCTGCTTGCATTAAATATCGTATGAATCATTAAATTTTGTATCTAAAATAAGGTGATTTGTCTCCCATTTTAAAAATCTCTTCATCCGAAACTTCGTCATATTTCCCATTAACTAGTTCTTTTTGTCTTTTAACATTAATAGTCTTATAACCAGCAACTAATATAAGACATGAGATAAATCCCACTGTAGCGAATCCTAATTCCAACCCATGACCCATTGTAAAATTATTAGGTTTATAAAAATTTGAAGTGAAAGCACCACTAAGATTACCCAAACCAATATGTAAAGCCATACCAATAGCTCTTTTCCTAGAATTTGCTAAATTATTGGCAACCCATGCAATCATACCAGGGAATGAACTATAAAGACCAATAACAGCAATGAACACACCAGCATAAATAACACCTGGAACACCAGTTTCTTCACCTGCAATAGCCATTGAAAATCCAATTAATACTAAAATCATATCTGAACCGACGAAAATTGATCTTATTCCAACTTTATCAGCAAAATAAGCTTGTAAGACAGAACATAAAGATGCAGTTACATAAATTGGAATGGTTAACAATTGAGCTTGTGAACTTGTATATCCAAGTCTTTTAATAACTGTTGGAAGAAATAAAGAAACTCCATAAGTTGGGCATGCAATCCCCCAATAAAGAAATACTTGAAAAACAATTTGCCAATCTTTAAATACTAAAAACAAAGCACGTTTAAGTGGAATATCATTTTTATCATTAAAATTCTTGAAACTTGGTTTAACTCTTTTAATTTTTTCATTATCTAATAATTGATCATCATCAATAATATTATCATTTTGTAATCTCCACAATATAAAATCACGTTCTCTTTGATTTAAAAATTTAGCAGTATCAGGATAATCTGGTAATAAGAAATATGCAATAATAGCGACAACAACGGTTAATAAACCTTCAAGAATGAAAATCCATCTCCAACCAGAATAACCACCAACACCATTCATTTTGGCAATAGCAAAAGCTAACAAACCAGAGAATGCACCTGCAATTGATGCAGCACTATAAAACATTGCTTGTCTGAATTGCATTTCAGATTTAACATAATACATTGTTAAACCATAAGAAATTCCAGGGAATAAACCAGCTTCGAAAACTCCAAGTAGTAATCTTGTAACAAATAACCCACTAAATCCTTGAACAACACCCATGGTTACCATAACTATCCCCCATGCAAGCATTATTGAAGGAAGATATAAAGATTGTTTCCCAATTCTTTTAAGTAGCATATTTGATGGGACTTCAAAAAAGGAATAAGTTATAAAAAAAATTGTGAGACAAAGATTATATTCATTTGTTGATAAGTTTAATTCTTCAGTAAGACCTTCAATTTTAGCATTTCCGATATTACCACGATCTAAATAACATAAAAGGTAAAGAACTGATATTAATGGTATTAAATGTATATCAATTTTTCTTAATACTTTTTTCTCATCAATATCAGACCAATCTTCTGCGGGTTCTTCATTGATTCCATTTGAATTGACCCGATCAATGATTTCCACTTCTGGTTTTTCAAAACTATTGATAGACATGACTGTTTCTTAGAATCAGAATTGAATACGTTGTCATCTCTGGTATCTCTTCTCTCACCTTTTTATACACGATACATCATTGTTTACTTAACAAGATCGATTGATGAGGAGAAAGTTACATTCATTAGATTTTATTACTTGTTTGCTAACTGTAGTAATTTCTTGAATCCAAGATCCATGAATGGATTATATCTCAAATTATATATTCATTGTTAGGTTTATAAATGTCTAAATGATGATCTTCTTTTTGTTGGAGAACGTTTCAAGTTGGAGAAGTGATTATGTCATCACATCTACTAAAAATGTATATCAAGAAAATCTAGTTATTATGTAGCTTTATATAAAAATAAATATTAAATTCTGTATCTGAAATATGGAGATTTATCTCCCATTTTAAATATTTCCTCATCAGAAATTTCATCATATTTCCCATTGATTAAATCTTGTTCTCTTTTCTTGTTGATTATTTTATAACTAATCACAAGTCCAGTAGTTGCAATTAAACCTAATCCAGCAAATGCTAATTCTAATCCATGTCCCACTGTATAAGCACCTGGTTTATAAAAATTTGAGGCAAAAGCACCACCAAAATTACCTAACCCAATATGAAGTGCCATACCAATAGCTCTTTTTCTTGAATTTGCCAAATTATTTGAACACCATGCAATAACACCAGGAAATGAACTATAAAGTCCAATAACTGCTAAGAAACAACCAGCATAAATTACACCTGGTGTATCAGTTTCTTGACCAGCTATTGCCATAACAAATCCAACAATCACCACTATTAAATTTCCACCTATAAATATTGATCTAATACCAACCTTATCAGAATAATAAGCTTGAATAACAGAACTGATTGAAGCAGTAATATAAATAGGAATAGTCATTAATTGAGCTTCAGAACTTGAATAACCTAATCCTTTCACAACACTTGGTAAGAAAAGAGCAACACCATAAGTTGGTGTACAAATTGAATAATAAACCAGGACATGAATATATAATTGCCAATCTTTTAAAGCCAATTTTAAAGAATCTTTTAATGAAACATCATTTGTATCTCTAAAATGACGGAAATCTGGAGCTGGTCTTTGAATTTTTGATTCAATTTCTTGAGAAACATCAATTTTTTTAGTGTTATTATCAGTTGCTAATCTCCATAATACAAATTCTTTTTCTCTTTTAGTTAAAAATTTAGCAGTATCTGGATAATCTGGCATTATAAAAAAAGCACCAACAGCCACAATAACAGTTAATAAACCTTCAAGAATGAAGATCCATCTCCAACCAGAATAATTACCAACACCATCCATTTTTGCAATAGCAAAAGCTAATAAACCAGAGAATGCACCTGCAATTGAAGCAGCACTATAAAACATTGCTTGTCTAAATTGCATTTCAGACTTAACATAATACATTGTTAAACCATATGAAATTCCAGGAAATAAACCTGATTCAAAGACACCAAGTAATAATCTAGTGACTAATAATCCATGATAGTCTTTAACAACACCCATAGTGACCATAACTATTCCCCATGCTAGCATAATTGATGGGATGTATAAAGATTGTTTACCGATTTTTTTCAACAACATATTTGAAGGTACTTCAAATAATGCATAAGTGATGAAAAAAACAGTTAGACAAATATTGTATTCATTTGCAGATATATTTAATTCTTCAGTAAGACCTTCAATTTTAGCATTACCAATATTCCCACGATCCAAGTAAGCCAATAGATATAAAACAGAGACTAGAGGTAATAAATGCCAATCGATTTTCTTCAACACTTGTTTTTCATCGATATCCGACCATTCATCATCCTCTTTATATTCTTCATAGCTGTCATTAGTGGTGGCAACTAATGTGTCAGTTCTATTAGCCGCTTCGAAGCTATCTTTAAAATATGCTTCTGGTTTCTCTGTGGAGTTGATTGATGTGATTGAGTGGGTCATTTGAATTAGTGGTTTTATCTCATTATAACAAAAGAGAGAGAGGAATCATTATGGATATCCAACTCTCTTTATAGCTGTCAGATCATGATTGTTTACGATTCAGATGTTTGAATGATAAGCTGAGGAGAGACAGGGTCCAAAGCTGTACCTTTGCTGGCGGTGTCTGGATGTGTACACTGATAACAGATCGATTATGGGTGCGGCTGTAGGCGGCTCGTTGGTGAGTGGAGATATCACTTAACCCACAATAGACCCTTTCTATGACGTAACAATTAATTAATATAAACTATTTAATCTAAATTTTTATAGATTGCCACGTTGCATTTATTATTTATTTTGTGTTGTTATAATAAGATTTCAACTGTTCAAATGGTGTGTATAGATCGAAATCCTTATAAAGCATTCGTTCCACAATCCATCTTCCAAATGGTATCCAACAAACTATTCTATGAATAATAGATCCTGTACCTTCATAACCAAGTGAATAATTAGTTGATGAATTATTAGATAACGCAACTTGTTCAACTGCTCTTTTAGCATAATCTTCAGATGAATATCTCTTTGTAGATGTTCTAGCTTTTTCATTACCCTTGAATGGATCTTTACCTTTGATTCTATAAAATGAATCATCTGAAAGTTCATAAGCACTATTAGCTATCTTGGGTTTTGGTGTTGGTATTGCAATTGCAGCTGCTGGTCCTTTATTATCTGAAGTTGCATATCCTTCTCAAAGACCTGCTGCAACTTCTTTCCTTTTAGCTTCTTTCCCAATGGGGTCTTTTGTTGCTGCTTTATTAACTTATGCTCCTTATAAAACTGATTTGAGAACAAGTGAATGGTCATGGAGATTACCATCTTTATTTCAAGGTGTTTTCCCATTTTTCAGTATTCTTTTAGTTTTAACTGGTCCTGAATCTCCAAGATGGTTAATTTCTCATGGTAAAGAAGATAAAGCTTTAAGAACTTTAATTAAATATCATGGTGGTGGTGATGTTGATAGTCCTTTAGTTAAATTTGAAATGTCTGAAATTAAAGCAGCTATTGAAAAAGAAAAAGAATTTGGTGGTCAAAAATGGAAAGAATGGATTAGAACAAGAGCTAATATTCATCGTTTATATTTAACTTTAGCTTTACCAATTATGATGCAATTTTGTGGTAATGCATTAATTTCTTATTATTTAAATATTATTTTAAATAATATTGGTTTTACTCATACTCTTGAAAAATTACAAATTAATATTGGTTTAACTTTATATGGTTTAATTTGGAGTTGGGTTATTTCTGCAGTTGCTGGTAAATTTAGAAGAACTCGTTTATTAATGGTCAGTTATGGTTCAATGTCATTTTTCTTTGTTATTTGGATTGTTTTATCTGCAATTAATCAACAAAGAAATTTCTCTGATAAAAATTTAGGAAGAGCTATTATTGCAATGATTTATTTATATCAAGGTTGTTATCATATTTCTACACCAATTGCTTTAACTTATATTATGGAAATTTTACCATATGGTTTAAGAGGTAAAGGTTCTGCTTTATATCAAATACTGCAAATTTATTTAATAATTATGTTAATGTTATTGCTATGGAAGCTATTGCTTGGAAATATTATATTGTTTGGTGTGTTTGGTTAATTGTTCAAATTGGTATTGTTTATTTTTTCTTCCCAGAAACTTACGGGTTAGGTTTGGAAGAAATTGCTCAAATCTTTGGTGATGATATTAGTCATATTAAAAAAGCTGGTGATAGAGCTATTGTTGATGATGATGTTTCATTGAAAAAAACAAACTCTATTGGTAAAGGACAAACTACTCATGTTGAACAAGTGGTTTAGATTAATAGGTATTTAAATGGTCAAGGCTAATGAACAAGCTATTGAAAAAAAATAAATTGTAGATTCTATAATTTTGGTAACATTAATATTATAAATTGAGGAATGTAAGATTGATTATTGATGAAGTGATTCCTGAATGGTTCTATTTTAATTTAAATTCGTATATCAAACAAAAAGTTATATATTATATATATCATATAAACATTAATAGAGAGTGTTTTTTCTCAATACAAGAGGGTATATATACAACACAAAAAGATATTAAGCTGAACCAGCCAACCCTATTTCTTTAATTAAGTCAGATTAAGCATCTTGACTTTGAACATGATCAACTTGTTCTTTTTCACTTGGAGTTGTTTCTGAATCACGAGAAATAATACCACCTTCATGATGTTGAACAGATAATTTTTGATTCAATTCTTGATCAGATAATAATGGAACTCTTGGTTTCCAATTCTTTGTTTTCCAAGCTGGAACTTTTTCTTCCCAAATTTGTGCAATTTCTTCCAATCTTTTACCTTTAGTTTCTGGGAATCCAAAATAAACATGAATAAACATACAACCACAAAATGTACCATAAATAAAATAAGTTTTCCATGTAATATTTTTGAAAGAAGCTGGAGTAAACATTGCAATAGCAAAATTGAAAATCCAATTAGCAGCAGTAGCTAAAGCAGCACCTCTTTGTCTACTAACATTATCACCCCACATTTCAGAAACATATAACCAAATACCAACACCCCAAGATGTTGCAAATGAACAGACAAATAAATAACAACAAGCAATAACAGCTTTAGCAGCTGGACCATCAGATTTTGGAATTTGAATCTTGACAGTATCAGTACCATTATAACCTTCAATTGGTTTTGAATATTGAGCCAATAAACCTGCAACAGCAAATTGGAAACACAACATTGAAGCAGCACCAAATAATAAAACTGGTCTTCTACCTAATTTATCCAAAAAATATAAAGCTGGAATAGTAGTTACAGTATTTAAAACATATTGAATTGAAGAAGCAACTAAATTAGCATCACCTGAATAACCAGCCATTTGGAAAATATAAACAATATAATACATCATAACATTCATACCAGTTAATTGTTGCCAAATTTGAGCGAAAATAGCTGTAATTGTTCTTGTTAAATATTTTTTTCTAAATAAATCAGCATAAGTGAAATCTTTAACATGTTCATCAATTAATAATTGTTCTTTAATTTCTGAAATTTCAATTTGAACATCTGGATCTTCACGATTACCTTTTGCTTGAACAGCAGCAACAATAACTTCACATTCTTCCCAAAATCCATTTTTAGCCAACCATCTTGGAGATTCAGGAATGAAAAAACAACCAGTTATTAATAATAAACCTGGAATAATTTGTAAACCCCAAGCAATTCTAAAAGATGCAACACCATCAATAAAATGTAAACCAAATGAAATATAAAACATAATTAAAATACCTAAAGTGACAGAAAATTGAAATAACCCACCAATAAAACCTCTAATTTTTCTTGGAGCTAATTCAGAACCATAAATTGGAGCAACAGAAGAACCAAACCCAACACCAATACCAGAAATAAAACGACCAATAATTAATTGGGCAACATTTTGAGAAGATGATTGAATTGCTGCACCAACACACCAAAAAAATCCACAAGTTAATAAAGAAGCTCTTCTACCAAAAGGTTCAGAAATAAAACTTGAAGCTAAAGAACCAAAAAATGAACCAAGAGACATTGAAGCAGTAATAAAACCTTGTAAATTTGAACTTGGTGAATTAAAATATCTTGTATAAGAATCAGTACCAATAAATGCAGACATTGAAGAGATATCAACACCAAACATTAAACCTGAAAGACATGAAATCATACAAATTATGACAACATTTGTTAAGTTTGGTGTTTTATCTAAGAAATTTCTTAATTTAAGAGCAGGAGCTGCTAATTTTTCTTCGTAACCCATAATGAGATATTGTTATAGAATAAATATATGTATAATATAATGTAGTTCAAATGTTGAAATAGAGAATTCAAGTGATTTATATACTTATTTAATGAAATTACATGACTTTTTTTTTTTGCCCAATTGATAATTGGGGTCTGCATAAACAAAGTGGTCAATTTTAACCACACGAGATTAGTTTATCCATAATTAAATATACACCGAGAACAAATGACTGTCCATCCCTCGTAAAAAATTTTCTCCAAATAGTCCCTCAATATGGGCTGCTTTTCAGTAAATTGGCTTAATTGAGACTACAATTCTTTTTTCTTTTTGCATTTTGCCTTTTGGTAGCAATACATGATCATGATGTGGTTTTGTACAAAGTTTATAGAGGACATAGCAAAGTATCTCCAGACTTTTATAGTTTTTCCTATATGACGCACCTTGTGCATGAGACTATGCTGTCCGGGGTAGAAAAAGGGTCTAGGGGACTCTGGAACAATCACAAGACATCTGTCCCCCACAATTGCCTAATAATAACACCCACTACGTCATGTAGTACACAAGGGTCTAGACATGCTGCCGTACGGCGTATGATGTTTTGGTCTTTGCCGCCCTTGTTGAGAGGGTTTAATCATGAATTTAGGTCCCCTTGTTTTTCCGGGGAAGCGATTAAATAATAAAATCACCTTGTTTCAAGTCAAAAAGGCATACCCAATGACATTCCCACTTTCCTTGGTACCCGTTGGTGCTTATTACGCCATAATTATTCTGTTGATGTAGTGGATTGTATTGTATTGTTTTGTATCATGGGTGTTCATCTGGTACCTTTAATCAATTGTGGGGGGATGAACGGGGATGGATTAACTGTAAGGAGATTAATCAAATACTATTGGTCAATTATATTATTACCTTAACCGTCTTTGCCGTAGATCTATCATGTTAACTATTCGGAGTGCCTATTTTGGTCTTTAATGGAAAAATGGGAAAAAATCCGAACAGGACAAAATAATGTACGTACCCATAAAACTATATTTTTTTTAAAGGACAAATTATTATATTTATAATTCCACTATACAACTACCAGTTGATGGTTTACTAACTAATATAACTTGTTTTAATTCTTCTTCAGTAATATTTGGGAAATGTTTCTTATAATATTCATTCTCTATAGCATTAATTAATTTTGGTAATCTATCAGTAGTTGTTAAATGAACAATTGAACCACCAAATCCAGCACCAGTTACTCTTGAACCATATGATCCATTTTGTACGGCAATCTTGCATAATTCTTCACATTCCGGCTTTGAATTCTCAATTAGGAGATTATTAGAAACTTGTGATTGATTAAATAAGTTCCCAATATTATTTAAAAATTCCTTTGTTTCAAATTCACCATTTATTGGATTTTTACTTGCACCATCTAATAATTTTAAAACTTCTAAAACTCGTAAAGAATCTCCAAAAATATGTTTTGATCTTTGATATATTTTTAAAACATCATATTTAACTGGGAATTTACTTAAAAATTTTTGATCAAATTCTTCAATATTTAAATCAAGTGTATCAGCTGCATGTTTAGTAGTGAATCCTTTTTTTTCATCTTTTGTAAAGATAGTTTCTATTAAATTCAACAATTTTTTTAATCTTTCAGCTCCAATATAAATATCTGAACCATCCCATTTTGGTTCGTTTTCAATTTTTTCAAAATAATCATCCATAAATCCTCTTAATGTACCTGTTGATAAATTTGAATCTTGTATTAAATTTAATTTAAATTTATGTGCTAAAATTTCAGCACTTAATGCTGCTTCAACAGCTCTTAAATTATAATTAATTGGTGCAGTCTCCACTTTATTTGCATGAACTAGGGAATTTGTAACAAGGAAAACCATATCATATGGTTTAATTATTGGTAATTCAAATTGTAATCCAATTAATTTTGGTTTAAATTGAACTAATAAAGCTTTTCTTTTACCTCCATAAATTGAAGCACATTGATCCATACCACCTGTATTAACTCCAACATAATGTTCAGAAACAACTGTTATTTTGGTTAAATCTTCCTTAGAGATATCTTTAACACCATTTGCTCTCAATACAGCTAAAGTTGATGCAACACAAAATGCTGCAGATGAAGATAATCCACCACCTGTTGGAACATTACCATCAAATAATAAATTTAAACCTGATAATTTAATATTTGGTTGAGTTTCTAAAATGAATTTATGTGCAACAATTAATCCACATTTAAAATAATTAGCCCAAGTGAAATTTTTTTGATCAATTTCAATAATTGAACCATCATTTGGTAAATTAAAAGTTTCCTTTTCAAATTTAGAATCAGTATTAACTAATGTAATTTCATTTTGAGAATTTTTCGAAACTGCAACTATAACATCAGCATCTAAAGCCATTGGTAAAACTGAAAAATAACAATAATCAATATGATCACCAATTAAATTAACTCGACCTGGAGAACGACTTATAAAATCTGGTTTTTGGGAGAACTCGGTTTGGAACGATTCAATCAAGTCATCATATCTTTGTTTAATCTTTGGATCTGAAGGATCCGAATAAAAGGATAGATCCTTGAACGTTGGAACAGACATTGGATAATACAATAGGTACCTTAGTTGACTATTGTTTAAAGATGAATGATTTATACCTTTTTATTACACCAACATCATTTTGATCAAGAGCAACAAGAGACTAGATGGACATTCAACTTTCTGCACTTGAAGCAAATCACACAATTTCATCATGATGGGGGACGTCCTCCAGTGGAATATTATTGGATGGAACAACCTCAACCAATTACGTAGTTGAAAAAGATCCGGCATCATAACTCTCCCGTGAAGAAAGTATCATGATTTTTTGGCGATCTGGCCCAATTTGTTGGTCGGAGACTAGATGGTCTGGGTCTCCGAGATTGAAAAGAATAAAATTACAATAACCTTCCCTCTTTCAACCAACAATATATCCATCCAACCCCCAAGGAAATGTCTGAATATATCATTGTCACTGGTGGTGCTGGCTATATTGGCTCCCATACTGTTATCGAATTGATCCAAAACAACTACAAAGTCATTATTGTGGATAACCTAGTGAATTCAAGTTATGATTCAATTGCAAGAATAGAATTTATTGTTGGTGAAAAAGTTCCATTTTATAATGTTGATTTAAGAGATTATAATAAATTATCTGAAATCTTTGATAATTATAAAATCAATAGTGTTATTCATTTTGCAGCTTTAAAAGCTGTTGGAGAATCAACAAAAATTCCATTAACTTATTATGATAATAACATCAATGGTACAATTAATCTTTTAAAAGTAATGAATGAACATTCAGTTAAAACTATTGTTTTCAGTTCATCTGCAACTGTTTATGGTGATGCTACAAGATTTGAAAATATGATTCCAATTCCTGAACATTGTCCAAATGATCCAACTAATCCTTATGGTAAAACAAAATATACTATTGAACAAATTATTCATGATTTATATAAAAGTGATTCTGAATGGAAAGCTGCTATCTTGAGATATTTTAATCCAATTGGTGCTCATCCTTCGGGTCTTATTGGTGAAGATCCTTTAGGTATACCAAATAATTTATTACCATTTTTAGCTCAAGTTGCTATTGGTAGACGTGAAAAATTATCAATATTTGGTAATGATTATGATTCTCATGATGGTACTCCTATAAGAGATTATATCCATGTTGTTGATTTAGCAAAAGGTCATATTTCTGCTTTGAATTATTTAAATAAATTAAATTCTGGTTTATTTAGAGAATGGAATTTAGGTACTGGTAAAGGTTCAACTGTATTTGATATATTTCATGCTTTTTGTAAAGCTGTTGGTAAAGAATTACCTTATGAAGTTGTTGGAAGAAGAGGTGGTGATGTTTTAAATCTTACTGCAGATCCTAAAAGAGCTAATACTGAATTAAAATGGGAAGCTAAATTAACTGTCGAGGATGCTTGTAATGATTTATGGAAATGGACAACTGAAAATCCATTTGGTTTCAATATTGATAATTATAATTGGAGGAAATTTGGTGATGATAGTCGAATTCATAATGTTGAAATTAATGATTTTAAAGTTTCAATTTTAAATTATGGTGCAACAATTCAAAATATATCATTAAATGGGGAATCTTTAGTATTGGGGTTTAAAGATCTTGATAGTTATAAATCTTTAAAAAATCCTTATATTGGTGCTTCAATTGGTCGTTATGCAAATAGAATTAGTAATGGTGTTTTCAAAATTAATTCAAAAGAATATAAAGTTGATAGAAATGAAGATCAAAATACATTACATGGTGGTTCAAATGGATTTGATAAAAAAAATTGGTTAGGTCCAATTGCTCAAAAATCAACAAAAGGTGTTTTGTTACAATTTAAATTAATTGATAATGATGGAGAAAATGGATTCCCAAATAATTTAGAAACTGTTGTTAAATATGATATTGGTGATAATTCTATTGAAATTGAATATGAAGCTAAATCTGATGGTGTTACTCCAGTTAGTTTAACAAATCATTCTTATTTCAACTTAGGTGATGTTGATGATCTTGAGATCAAGCTTGGTACTACAAAATTTTTAGAATTAAAAGATAATTTACCAACTGGTGAAGTTTCTGAATTAAAATCTTCAAATTTCCAACTTGGTAAAACTCAATTTGATAATAATTTTGTTATATCTGAAACATCATCACTTGATACAAGATCTAATGAACAAATTACAATTTTCCAAGCAAAATCTAATTCCCATTCGCTAGAAATTAAATCAACAGAACCTTCATTCCAATTTTATACTGGTGATTACATATCTATTGATGAATTTAAACCAAGATCGGGGTTTTGTGTTGAACCTGGTAGACTAACTAATGCAATTAATTTTGCCAAATGGTCAAATCAAGTTATATTACAAAAAAATGAAATTTATGGTTCAAAATTTACTTATATTTTCAGATAGATTAAATATGATTATAAAATCTTGGGTATTCCAGATTGTAATGTTATTGTTGGAGACCAACCTAATGCTTTAATTTTGGAACAATCCAAAAGATATCTTGAATCATTATAATTTCTATCCTTAATAAATTCAATATAATTATCAGCTCTATCCTTTATATTATATTTCTTAAAATAACAATCACAAATAAATCTAATTAAATCTAAATTACTCATTTCGTAATCTTCATTATCATCATCACCACCGACATTATAAATTTCTCCAAAACAATTTCCTTTTCCATTTTGATTCCAAAGAAGTTCAACAGCTTTCAGAAAATCTGTAATAAAGAGATATGTTCTTTTATAATGACCATCTCCATGTATTGGGATTTTAAGAGATTGTTTCCCATTTTGGAAAATTCGATCTAATGTGTTGATTGCAATGGGGACAATTTTTTCAGGATATTGACCATATCCATAAACATTATTTGATCTCAATATAGTAATTTGTAATTTATATGAATAAATATAAGATTGAATAATCAAATCTATTGAAGCCTTAGAAGCAGAATATGGATTTGTTGGATTCAATTTACTATTTTCATCAACATATTGACCAATTTCTTGTTCTCCATAAACCTCATCAGTTGATATATGTAAAAAACTAATTTTATGATCACTTAATCGACAACATTCTAATAAATTTTGTGTTGCTAATATATTATTTGTAGTGAAATATAATGGTGATTGGAAAGATCTATCAACACAAGATTCAGCTGCAAAATTAATAATTTGTGAAACGTTATGAATTTTGATTAAATCTTGTAAATATTCAAGTTCACAAGATAAATCTTTTTCAATAAATTTGAAATTAATATTATTCAACACTTTGATTAAATTTGTACTATAATGACTTGCATAGTTTAATTTATCAACACAAATGAAATGAACATTTGGGTATTTCTCCACGACATAATTCACAAAATGAGACCCAAGGAACCCAGCACCACCTGTTATCAATACACTACTTCTCACAGTCATCATCAAGCCATTTAAGAATTCATGATACAACTCTAAGAAAACGTATAGCCAAAATGTACAGTTTTATATTTTATTTATTTGATCGCAATAGACTAGTCCACAGGATCTCGTGATCAATTTTGAGACTCCGAAAAGTCTGTCTCAAGTCTCAATCTTCGGACAATTATTGAGATGCCCTCTATATATATAAAGAGAGCTGTTCTTCCTACTTCTTTTATTATTTTAAAACCAATTTCAACAAGTTTAACCATGACAGAAGCTACATTCGATTTCACTGATCATTCTCATCGTCGTTATAATCCTTTAAATGACAGTTGGGTTCTTTGCTCTCCACATCGTGCAAAGAGACCATGGCAAGGCGCTACTGAAGAAATTAAAAAAAATACATTACCAGAATATGATCCAAAATGTTATTTATGTCCTGGTAATGAAAGAGCTACTGGTCCTACAAATCCAAAATATGAATCAACATTTGTTTTCCCAAATGATTACTCTGCTGTTAAATTGGATCAACCAGATTATTTAAATGATGATGGAGATGAATTAGAAAAAAAATTAATGATTACACAAGGTGTTAAAGGTAAATGTTTTGTTATTTGTTTTAGTCCAAAACATCATTTAACTTTACCATTAATGACAATTGATGAAATTAAAAATGTTGTTGATACTTGGCAATCATTATATATAAATTTGAAGAAAGAAGCTTTATCAGGTATTGCACCATATCGTTATGTTCAAATATTTGAAAATAAAGGTTCTGCAATGGGATGTTCAAATCCTCATCCTCATGGTCAAGCTTGGTGTCTTGATACAATTCCAACAGAAGTTGATCATTTGTTGAAAAATTTATTAAAATATTATCAAAAAAATAAAACTCATTTATTAAGTGATTATATAAAATTGGAACAAAAAAAACAAGAAAGAATTGTTTTAGAAAATGATTCATTTATTGTTTTTGTTCCTTATTGGGCATTATGGCCATTTGAAACTTTATTGATTGCTAAAACTCATCTCAAATCAGTTGAAGAATTTAATGAAATACAAAAAGTTGATTTGGCAAATATTTTAAAAAAATTAACAACAAAATATGATAACTTATTCAACACTAGTTTCCCTTACTCAATGGGTCTTCATCAAGCTCCTTTAATTAGTTCTGATGAATTGAATGAAGTTTCTTGGTTCCATATGCATTTCTATCCTCCATTATTAAGATCTGCAACTGTTAAAAAATTCTGTGTTGGATTTGAAATGCTTGGAGAAGCTCAAAGAGATCTTACAAGTGAACAAGCTGCTGATAGATTAAAAGCTTTAGATGGTGAAACTCATTATCTACAGAAATTATAAATAGATTATAGACAAGAAAATTTATTATCTTCACTTGTAATATTAGTTAACAAAATCATCTTCTCTAATAAGTGCCTTCTCACACATATCACTGAAAATTCCATGTTTCTTGAATAAATCTAAAGGTTCACCACATTCAACAATCTCACCTTTATCTAATACAACAACACGATCGTATTTCAAAATGGTTTTCAATCTATGTGCAACACATAATACTGTCATATTTGTAAACTCTTCACTTATAATCTTTTGCACTTTAAAATCAGTTTTTGCATCAACATTTGATGTAGCTTCATCTAAATACAACACTTTTGTATTTCTAACAAGTGCTCTTGTTAATGCTAATAATTGTCTTTCACCAAGAGAGTAATTTTTCCCTTCTTCGTCAACTTTTGCATTTAATTGAAATCCCAATCCACTTTTCTTTAATGCAAAACAAATTTCTTCATCTGAATATTTGTTAAAAGGATCAATATTTTCTCTTATAGTACCTTTAAATAAAACTGGATCTTGTGGAATAATACTCAGTTGTGATCTCAAGTTGTATAATCCAATACTCTTAATATCAATATCATCAATCTTAATTTCACCTGAACTTAAATTTGAAATCTTAAACAAAGCAGACCCTAATGTACTTTTCCCAGAACCTGTTCTACCAACAATACCTATTTTCTCACCAGCTTTAATTTTCAAATTGATATTTTGCAAAACCAATGGTAATTCTGCCCTATATCTAAATGAAACATCTTTAAATTCAATTTGACCTTGAGTGAATAATGGACATCCTTCAATCTTGTATGGAACCTCTTGCTCAAGTTCACTGGCATAATGACATACTCTTTCAACCGAATTTAATTCATTTTCTACTTCAGTATAAGCTCTTAATAGTAAAGATAACAGTAAAACTAATTGCAAAACATAATTTGTAACTAATCCAGCACCTTCAGGACTGACATGGAAACTTTCAGTAACAATTAATAATAAAATAACTAGGGAAAGAACACAAGCAACTAGAGTTAGCATGATGGATATAAATCTTTGGTTTGCAATGACCAAAAAACCAGCTTCATTCATCTTATTTAAAGCCAAATCATTTTTCTTTAAAAACTTTGAAATCATTCCATATGATTTTATTGTATTCATCCCATTTAATATCTCATCAAAGTTAGAATATACAAATGATCTTTGAATGGCTTCAATTCTTTTAATTTCCCTAGCAGAAGCTTGATAATAGTTGACAATTACAACACACAAAGGAATAACAATTGGAATTGTTATAGCAAACCAAGGCATATAAACAACACATAAAATGACAAATCCAATCAAATTAGCAGAAATAAATAAAAATAATCTTACTTGCTCTCCAAATTGTGCATCTAAAATTTCAGTATCTTTAGTGAAACGATTCAACAATCTACCAACAGGTGTCTGATCCATAAAACTCATTGGTACGTGAAGAATCTTTGTAAAAGACTCGATATTAAGTCTTTTCGAAGCAGTGACAACAAAATGAGCAATCATAATGAATTGTAAACCAGTGAATAAAACACATAACAAAGTGAGTAAAATGTAAATTCCAATATAAAATCCAGAGTTTTTTGCAAATTTTTCCCGAATCCAATATGATAACCAGACATTAGCAAAAATAAGAGTGAAAATACTCAACGTTAAAAACATTAGATTTAATGGGATAAATAAAAAATATAAACGACTTCCAGATTTTAAATATTTTTTAATGATTTTGGATCCCACAGAATTTATTGCAACTTCCTCATCCTGTATTAATTCTTCATCTTGAACCATTTTCAGAAACTCTGTATCATTGTTCAGCTTTTCCAGCTCTGCATTTTTATTTCTGAAACCTCCAGTAGACAACAAGTTTTGAAATTCAACATTGCTTTTAAAGTCATCTAATTTTCCAACTAAACAATTCCCTTCATTCACAAAAATGATTTTATCTGCTTGATAAATAAGTGGTATATGATGAGTTGTTAAAAGTCTAGTTTTGTTTTTCAAAACACCAAATAAACAATTATTAATAATTGAATTCCCAACTCGAGAATCAACTGCGCTCAATATATCATCAAAAAGATAAATATCAGCGTCTCTGTAAACAGCCCTTGCAAGATTAATTCTAGCTTTTTGCCCGCCAGATAAAGTAACACCTCGATCACCAACTTGAGTCAAATCACCATATGGAAGAGCCTGAATATCCTGTTCCAAAGAACATGCTTTCAATGTACTATTATAAAGTCTCTCAGAAAAACTTCCACCAAATGTTATATTCTCACGAACAGTGGTACTTTGAATCCAGGGCTCATCACACAAGATCAGGTTACCGTTTAATCTAACAAGACCAGTAGTTGTATGCCCTGAGATTGCCTTAATTAAACTGCTTTTCCCAGACCCAACAGAACCAACAATAACCACAAATTCACCACTTTGAATCGTCAAAGATGTATTTTGAACGTTATTTAGCGTTATATCTTCAGCTTCAATGGAATTTTCTGTAAGCTTAGTGATTTGAACAGAATCTGAATGTTCATCTGGACTAATTAAAAATTTATCAACTCTCTCAAGTGCAACTTTTCCATCTGTTAAAACTCCAATTATCACTGGAAGTAACATAATCTCTTGACATAAAACTCCGAAAAGGGATAATGAGGAAAAAATATCAGCACTATTTTTGGACTTATCAACAGATTGTAAAACCAAGAAGGAAACCATTGAGATTATTGATGGGAGTGTCAAAACGAATGCCATCATAAGATTTCTTAAACCTTGCATCTTAAAAATGAATGAACTTTCATGAAATCTTGTACTTTTATACCTGGATTCGTAAGCATCTTCCCATGCATAAAGTTTTATGAACTTTAGATATTGTAATACCTCTCTTATGAGACCAATTCTTTGGTCTGTATATTTATTTGCAATTTTTCTTAATTTGAACATCTGTTTACCGCAAAATCCAAGAACAAACACGGATAAAACAAAGACACCTAACCCAGCTAAGGATGAAACACCAATATTGTAAATGACCAAGGCAATTGCAAAAATAACAGGTAAAGGAACTGCCAGACCAAATGGAAGAAATCCTATAGCAAATTCAAGTCTTGTGAGATCAGTCCCCATCAAAGAAGTAATTTGACTATTAGTATATTGACTTTCTTCATTCACAGATGCTGATTTTTCTAAAAGTGATTTAATCAAAATAGCTTTCACTTTAGCACCAACTAATCCAGCACGATAAAGGGAATGGTTTGTTAAAATTCCATTGATACATAGAAAGATTGTACACCCAATTGCATATCCAATTCCATTATTAGAATTCTCCTTCTTCTCCACAAAATCCACAAGTGCTTTCGTAAGTAGCGGTAGCAAGACCTGGATTAAATCTGCTAAAATTTTAGCAAGCAGAGCAAAAGTGTACTCATAATTAAAAGTGTAAAATAAACTTTTCATAGTTGAATATCCAGCTTCATTACGAGCCTTGAAAATACCATACGTTCTTTCTATGCTGATATCATCTCTAAGGCTCCAAAGATCTTCAAAAATTAATGTACGCTTATAACCAACGTTATATAGTGGAATTAACCAGCAAAAAAGTATAGCTGAGAACAAATTTGGCTTAGGAAATGGCTTTTTCTCTTCTAATGAAGGAATATCTGGAACTTTTTTGGATAGAAATGGAGTAAAGAGTCTTTTCTGAAGTTTTGGAATATCTTGAAGCACACGTTTCTCTGTATCAGACATTTTAGTTCATGATGCAAACATTGTTGATGAATGATTTTTGTACAAATTTTGAATTATTTATGTTCTTTTGATGGTTTTCGGCCGATATTTTTCTCGGCCGGTAGAAAAGAAACTTATCTAAAAAATGGGATAAACTGATTGGATTAAACAGAAAATCATAATGAATAAGAATATTGTTTTGCATACATTTAAAATTTTTGGTTCTTGTAATGTATATGGAACATTGCGATTCATGGTTGCAAAAAACTAATGGCTAATTTCCATCGATACATTTCATCCAATCAGGCATTGAATACCCAAAATGATACCACCTCATTGACAAACATTAAAGCTGCAATAGGTATATCGATATTTGAAGATGAAAAAATGATTATGAATTCTCCAAGGAATGAAAGTCAGAAATACTTTTTTTTTTTTCATAATGATCATGCCGTCAAATCGCGAATTCTCAAAATCTATGTCTATCTAACTGTTGATAATTACTTCTTTTCTCGACAATTTTAACCAGGACAATTACGTTCTTGATAGATTCGTCTCTAATAGTTATTTTGTTTTTACTATAGCCTCCAGACTAGGACAATCCTTTGAGTTAGAATAGATGATCCCAAAATGCCAATCCGTATATAATCAGAGGTTTTATGAGAAGGTGCTTCACTCTAAGGGAATACATGTTGTTGGAATGCTATAATGGAACTGCGGCTTGAGGAATCTTTTTGCTTCCACATGGTAGTATTCTGACAAAAATGGAGCGAAATATACATGTCCCAGCAACTATTGCATGAGCTGCAAGTTATAAGATGATGTGATTACAGTACTTACTATAAAACAAAATATTATCGAGATAATATACAAACGAACAAGCTGAAAATGATCATCTAATTTTACCTAATAAATCAGATACAGTTATACCAGATCAGGACACCAAATTAATACAACTTACAATGTAAGTACACCGGCTGCATAATATAAATTGAATCTGACCTGCATAATTATATGAAATGTAATGCATACATAACCTCCAATTAGATTCCAATTAACGTGTTATAGACTTGCCATGATTTAAAAATTAATTAATTACATGATCACTTTTTTCTTGAGATATTCATTCTTCAGGTCTTATAATTATAGCTTTTAGATGGTGACATACAGTAATATATGTATCTCTATTGAATATATGAGTATAGATGAATATTAATAACTATTGCTTGATAGAAATATAAAACACAAAGTTGCGATGTATATGAATAACTTAAAAGACGTACTTAAAAGCAATCCAATAATTTTAAAGATTAATAACTTTTCCTTCTTTGAAGTTCCAGGTTCAATTATTGCTTATACAGATCGATCAAATTTACGACTGCACCAGGAGACCCACGCCAACTACGCATAGAAAACATATCACTCATGAACTACATGACGTCGTTAAGAGCTATTCAAAATCGCCAAGTCTACAAATATTATAATATGTACACATGAGTTAAAAAATAAATTGATCAATTAAACTAAAGTTATTATAGATGCAATTTACGGTGTTTTGAAGGTTATACTGATTTGTAATAATATGCGTGTTGATTATGTAAGAATATTTTAGGAAGGTGGAATAACAGCTGAATGTGATTTCTACAAACTTATACTTTGCAAATTAGTAGTAAATTGTTGAATTAATAAGATGGAATGCTTAAATTATGGTTTTCTGGTGAAACTAAAAATGAAATTTTGAGAATTGGAACAATATATTACAGTAAATTTTAAATACAAAGTGCAAAAGCTGTAATAGAATAAAAATAAAAAAAGTTTGAAATTTAGATATTTTAAAAGCTTAGAATAAAGAGAAGATTTGGTGTATGGGTGGTGTATGGGTATGGTGTATGGGTATGGTGTATGGGTGTATGGGTGTGGTGTATGGGTGTATGGGTGTGGTGTGGTGTATGGGTGTGGTGTATGGGTGTGGTGTATGGGTGTGGTGTATGGGTGTGGTGTAT